>PVJH01025596.1:0-31263 GCA_004026705.1 Nesogale talazaci
AGATGCCCCATTACTCTAAATGATAATATAGGAAAGACAATATATGAAAATCAAATTTCTTGTGCTGGCTTTAGTATTTGGGGACATTTCCCTTTCTCAGTGTTTCTTCTTCCCTCACTCCCACTAAAGGGTTATTCCTATACATGTCTTTACCACTGAGAGAAGTGTAACAATATCAGACCCAGCATCTACTTTGTATGAGAAAGGCTGACTGCTATCATAGCGACTGTCTGGCTCCCTAAGCTCCTTGTCAACTCAATTTCTTATATCTGCGCATGTGCAGTGTGGGCCTAAAGGATTTTACTTCTTCTTCTTCTTCAGATATTTCATTCTCTTCCTGACTTGTCTGCAGAAGTGCTAAGATTCTTCTTGGAAAGCTGCTTTTTTGGGGGGGGAGGGGGTCATCACTGCCCTCAGGTGGTGGGAGTAGGAGGAAAGCTGCTTTATCTTAGCTTCTGTGACTTTCTGGAAAGAGTCTGAGGCCCACGTGCTTTTATTATTCTAGCTGAGAAGAGAGACCACCCAATAAAGAATTGAACCAAATATGTATAAATTAGCTTGCTATAAATGAATATTCCACGTACTTCAGTCTAATGTTTCCCTACATATGCATATTTTCCCTTTCTCACTAGTAATCTAGATTCTATGATATTGGCTAAGTAAATGATACTATAATTGGATATACCAACTGTCCCCTGAAAATTACCTGTATTTTCTCATACCTCAAATGGACCAGGGACATAAATAAATCTTAGATTTATGAGTGGATTTTGAATTTGCACTTAATTGTAAGCCCTATTTAAAGAACAACTTATTCTGGTGATTTGTCCTTGCTTGATACTTGCCTTCATGAAGCAATCACTGAAGAGATGGGTACCATAGTAAAGTGTGGTGAAGAAATCAGGTACTAACAAAGTGTGGTGCCCATCTATTAGAAAGAATACCTGGGGTCTTAAAGGCTTGTCTTTAAACAAGTAACCATCCAAGTGAGGTGTGAGCTAACTCTTTTCAGAAGGAGCACACCAGCCTGTGTGACCCAAGGATTGTAAAGAATAAAATCCAAGACCAGAGAAAGGAATCGTATTAAGCAATGGTTCTCAATCACCCTAATGCCATGACCCTTTAATATAGTTCCTCGTGTTGTGGTGACCCCTCAACCATAAAATTATTTTCATTGCTACTTCATAACTTTAAGTTTGCTACTGTTATGAATCATAAAATAAATATCTGATATGCAAGATATATTTTCATTTTTACAAACTGAACCTAATTAAAGCACAATTAATCATAAAATAATATGTAATTATATATTGTTAAATATTTATTTTTAACTACAAATAAATGAATTTTGTCTTGAAGTGTGGTGTAGCATGGGTAATAGTCTTCATACCAGGTACTTGTATGTAGGGATATCTGCATGTGGAAAAATCTGCCTGAACACAAATAGAGGAGCAGTGTCTTGGTTCCTAAGACCATCAGAAATATGTGTTTTCTGATGATCTTAGGTGACCTCTGTGAAAAGGCTGTTTGACTCCCAAAGAGGTTGTAACCCACAGGTTGAGAACTGCTGTATTAGAGACTAAATTCAGAGCACCCAGTTTGTAAATAGCTATGGACAATAATGAAAGCCCCAAATCCATTTGCAGACTCTTCACGTGGACTAATTCTCCACTGAACTCCTTCAGACCATTGACCTGATTCTGAATAGGTTTATCCTCACACAGAATGCATGGAAAATGGAATACTGAAGAAATAGGTAGTTTAAAATTTAGTATCGTACCATTTGTTTTCCTTTGTAAAAAAAGGTCACTTTATTGGGGGCTCTTATGGAGGTTACAACATTCCATACATCGATTTTATCAAGCATATCTGCACATAATCTGACATTATCATTTCCAAAGCATTTTCTCCTTGAGTCCTTGGTATAAGCTCCTTTCCCCTCTTCCCCACCCTCATGTATCCTTCCTTGATCAATTATATACTCCTGTTTGGTATCTTATACTGTCCATTGTCTTCCTTCACCCACATTTCTGTTATTCTTCCCCTTGGTGGGGGAGAGGGAGAGCTATATATCCAATCTTATGACTGGTTCCCCCTTTCTCATCCTTCCCCCTCCCTCACCATCCCCTACCTTTATAAGATCACTACTTCCATTACTCTTCTTGAGGGGCTTATCTTTCCTGAATTCCATGTGTCGAGAGTTCTTATCTGTATCGTGTTTTCTCTGGTCTAGCCAGATTTGTAAGTTAGAACTTGGTCATGGTAGTCAGGGAGAGGAAGTATTCAGGAACTAGAGGAATGATAAGCGATTTGTCGGTGCTATACTGAACCTTGGCTGAATCTTCCCTTCCTTATAACTTCTGTGGAGAGATATCCAATTATCTGTAGATGGGCTTTGGTTCTCCACTCCAACCCCCCTCATTCCCATTGATACTGTTCTTTGTTTTGGATCTTTTGATAACTGATATCTGATTCTGTCCACAACTCAAGATCACACAGGTTGGTGTGCTTCTTCCATGTGGGCTTATTTGCTTCTCTTCTAGACAGTCCCTTGTTTGACTTCAAGCCTTTCAGACCCCAGACTCTGTATCTTTTTTTTTTTCACTGTATCTTTTGATAGTCGGGCACAATCTGCTCTCTTCACCACATTTACTTATGCACACAATTTTGTCTTTAGTGTTGGGAAGGTGAGTATCGAAGAGTGCCAGGTTATCAGAACAAAGTATTCTTGTGTTAAGGGAGGCCTTGAGTAGAGACCCAAAGTCTATCTTAATATATCAAATAAAAATATGTACATTGGCCTCCATTCCTTTCATTATAAATGAATATATTTACATATATAAATGCCAATAACTATAGTTCTATAAATAGCCATTGCCTCCTATTTTTCCCCTCTATTTCCTTTCATCTTCCTCCTATCCCACTATCTTACTCACCCTCCATTTAGCTCTCAGTATTTCCTCTTGGATATATTACTCTTGATCAAGCCCCATCTGGCACTATATGCCTCCTCACTATCAATTTCACATCTCTTGTTGTTCCCTTATCTCTGAGTTTGTTGGCTCCTCACTCCCTCTCCTCACCCCTTCTTCTCTCATGTCCCCTTGGAACTCAGTCCATAGTTTTTTCCTCGGAATTGTTCGGCTTTCCTATCTTATATAGACAGACTTAGGCCATAAAAAAAGAAAGAGAAAACATAATAAAGCAAACAGGAAAACAAAACAAAAGAGAACAAGAGAAAAACCAAGTAAAGCAGTAGATAGTTCCGGGTCTGTCTGCTGACCTTTATGCATGTTTTCCAATCAAGTATTAACTCATTTTTAACTTGTTCTAGTTTCTTTCTTTCTTTCTTTTTTTTTGGCGGGGTGGGGGAAGGCATCACTGACCTCTGGTGGGAGTGGGAGGCCCAGCCTTGCTCCTGGAGAGCTGTTGAACTGCCAACCCTTTGGGTTGCTGTCCCTCACTCAACCACTATGACATTGGGGCTCAGTCCAACTTGTTCTAGTTTTTATTACTTTCTGCTTTCTTTTGGATGGAAGTGAATCTGTGTTTTATTTTGCTATTGCTAATGAACTTTTCTGGGGGTATGACATACTTTATATGAAATCCAGCAGAGTTAAATCTTAGTGTAACTAGAGTAACAGATCCAGAGGATTAATGCGAGGAGGTTGGGAAGCAATGGGGAGCTAATAATAAGAATGAAGGAAATGATAAAAAAGGGGGTTGCAATGATGACTGCACAACTCTTTGTAATATATTTAAACCATTAAACTGTACAAGAAGTATATGTCAATAAATTGCTAAAAAGAAATGCTAGGAAGATGAAACAAAATCTGTAGGAATTATTGAATAGAATATGGATTAGCTCTGTAAACTTTCACCTAGTTCACAATAAAAAAGTTAAAAGGAAAAAAAAAGAGACCAAGCTTCCAGCTTTCAAGTCTGAGGGCCACAGGGACACATGTGCTTCATGGATAAGTCCCGTCTGTGGTGTGCAGGGCATGGCAGCCCCGATGAAATCAAAGATGGTCACAAGACAAGGACCCAACACACTATTGTGCTTCCTGGTAGAGCGCTCACCTTGAAAATTTCTGCCATTTTCCGTTGCTGGGGCAATGAACAGTGGTTCTCAATCGAGATGATGATTGGCAGGTCAGAGTTGATAAAGGCGCTGCGGTCAATGGCCTCAACCACTTCCTGTAAGAGCCAAATAGCGCATGAGAACTCAATCATCCATTCAAGGTAGTGAGAAGGCAAAGTATCTAGAGCTGCAGAAAGCATCTCAGTGATTGTGTGGTGCGGGCTCTGGTCAACGGTGGCTTTTCTTAGTTTATAAAGGCACCGAGGGAGCTGCCTTTATAAATGAAGCAAAAGGATAGGCTAGCTTTCTTCTGTACACAGCTACAGTAAACAGTTATTACTCACTTCTATCAAGGCGACTTGGACGCAAAGTGACACTATAGGGGGAAGTAGAAGTGGTTTCATCTATTGACCTCAGTGCATACCCGACAGTGCCACGAGGGCACCTTAGCTGCCTGTGAGATGTAGCTAATAATATGCTCTCCAGCCCAGCCATGTCCCAGAAAGATGACGTCACAAAGGTGGAGGCCCTCTGAATGAGGAGAGTACGTAGCAATTGATCTAATAAGCTACTCGCACTTGAAGCAATCCGATGGAGCGAATTCCCACTCGCTTGTGGGGTTAGATATTTAGTCGTGGCTTGGCATGGGACGCTCGCCCTTGTTGACAGGACACTTAGTCTTAAATTCCTACCACCGGAGCCCCTGACATTTATATATCATCTTAGGATGTAAAAACGACAATATTGTTACTGAATGATCAATTGCAGGGAAAGGATGCTAACCTTTGAGGGTTAGGGAATGTGGACCAACCTCAAATGAGGGTCAACTGAAAGTTCTAGAAGAAATCCTAGAAAAATGAACATGCATACATCCAGTACAATATTTGGGAGGTTTCCAGGCCCATGATAAGAACCCGTCACTGAGGTATAGTTTGGAAGAAACATTCATTTAAATGCAGAATGGAGACTGCCTCCATGTGACTTGGTTTTAGGAAGGTTAGGAAGCCTACCTTGAAGGGGATCTTGGTTGTCAGTGTATGACCGTGATAAATGATTGGCATGCCATCATCTCCATCCCAGCAGTCCAACTCCACGCTCCTACAGCCTTGCAGGAGGACCTGTGTGGGCAAGGAGAGGGCCCACCACAGATGGGCACATGGAGACAGAGCCTCAGCTGACATCCAGTGTCACGCATACCAGCCAGTGTTCACATTCAGAGCTAACGCGAAGAACATGAGCTTTAAATTAAATAGTGCACTTGGGGCAAAGGGCAGAATTAGTAAGAGTCAGGGAAGGCGAGAACAGATCGAGATGCATTAAGAGTATTCAGTAAAGCAAAAACCTACGGCCAGTTCCCTGACACATCTTGAAATTAGAGAGCAAGACAAGGGCAGAAGTGCCCTACTTGGGCAGCTATCCGTATATGTCAAAGGTAATGATGTCCCAGCCCAGAGAATATAAGACTACTGATTCCTTAGTGAAATGGCTGAACGCTTATATTGTTAATCAGGATAAAATCCCCCCCACTTAGATTCCAAGTTGTTCTAGCAGCTAAAACCTTTGTTAGAAATGTGTAACCTGAAAGAAGAGTGCAGGTGCCAAGAGGGATTTGTCTGGTATCTCATCTCAGAGCAGCATCTAGAGCAGAGATGGTGTGGCAGTCACCTAACCTGGTGTCAATTTGAGGATTAAGAGTGCAGGGGTGGAGGCTAGCCTGTCAATCTGGAGATAGCCAATGAGACCTCTGTGTGGGCGTGGCCTTCTGCGGAGAATTCTGGGAAATGTGCTAATTTCTTCTTGGAGTTGGAGACACTGTCTTTCTCTGTCTTTCACTCTCTTGGAGACTCCCTACTGACCAGGCTGACTCCCTGTGAGCCATGCCTGAGGAGAAGACACACGAAGTACCCTCGTTGATCTGAGCTGGACAAGTGCCACGGATGCAACCGGAGAAGCCAGAGAAGCCACAGAGAGACCCCTGACAGCACTGAGATGCTTCTACTGCTATTGACTTTGCACCTACTGGCCGGTGATCTTCCTGCATTCAGCATAACTGCGCATGTCTCGTGAGTCTAGAGAGGACTTTATAGATTGCTGTTGCACATATGGGCTAATATCGGACTTATGACCTTGGACTGAACTGGATTGGGATGTTTTCTTGGAATTCTTTGAAAACAGAAGTCTAATTGGTAAAATAATACCACTAAATCACGCTTGAGCTGAAGTGAGGAAGAGTCTGGGACCATTCCTGCTGTTGTTTGCTTGTCTCTGTGCTAGAAGCTGAGGTTTCTTGACAGACTCCTTTCATAACACTACCACCTCAAGGGTATAGCTTAATAAAAAATGAAGGATGCAAAATTGATGGTGGTAATCACTGTACAACTTTTCTTGGTGGGATTGAATTATTGAATTGTATGCTATATAGATTATGTGCCAATAAAACTGTTTAAAAAGAAAAGGAAAAGGTCACATAGAATATAAAGGCATATATATATATATTTACAATATTTATATTCATGCTAACCATTCAAGGCTGTGAGCAATATCTGGCCTAATCTGGAAAACAAATCACTGCTATGTATATAAACAAAACAACTATAATTTCCACATACAAGTAGACACACACATCCCCTTAGTTTAGCCTCAATTGTTCCTGCTAAATCTTTCTTGTAGGAGTTAAGCACATTGGCATCACAAAGGAGGATTTTCAGGCAATAGACAGAGAGGCAAAGGATGCAGTTGCTCTAGTCCATAGAACCTACTGTTTGAAAGACCATTTTCAAGAACTTTCCCATAAATCAACTGTGTGTAGACACAGTGCCTGCAGTCTGAACAGATTTTCTTCTAAGTTGATGACCAAAAGGATTGATTGATAAATTATCTAACAAATAGAATGGCAAAATCAGTAATCTGAGAGGACTTCCAAAAGCTTGCGAGGAAATAGAATAGAAAGATAATGGAGTTTTACAATAAATATTTGTGAGCTCTGTCCTATTTTTAAGAATAACTCTGATTGTGTTAAGAATTGTGCATGCCCCCAATAAACTGATTTTTTTTAAAAAAAATTAACTCTTTAGGAGGCTGTATTTTCTACTATGCTTTCCTACAATATATTGATTTATTTTTGCATTTATGGAAAGATTAGATAATTTTCCCATGGGAAAATCTAATTTTAGGAGGGGGTAGGTCAGACTGAGACCTAAAGGCTATGATTCTCAAATAAGTGCATGCGTGCATGCCTGAATACACGCATGCCTAGGACAAAAGTTAAGTATAGATTCTGAAGAAAAAGAAAAGAATTATGCATAAGCAGTTTTCCCACAAATGTCTCCTGTCACCAAAATAATAATAGCTTATTCATCCTGCAAGCTCTTCCAAGGAATCTGGGGTCCCGTTTCTGTGGCCATGGAGGGTGTGGAAACAGGAAGGCGTAGGGAAGACGATATTCCCAGAGAGATTCTCGGTACCTGGCTGTAGAGTTCAACAGAGGATTCGCCTTTGAGCTGATGGCCCGTGAGGTAGGTGTTGTGCGAGGATTCGATGTAGTAAAAGGAGAGGGGTAACTGCAGGTCTTTCCTGTTCTCCTGCGACTCATCATTTTTTGAGGCAAAGTTATCTTTATCCATCAGGAACCTACAGGAAACAGTTCTCAGCCAGACTGCATGGGAAAAAGGTACACTCTGAAATGGCAGGCAGAAAGTAGTTTGAAACTTACCTTGCAAATCCCTCAAATGACATTAGGCCCTGGTGACACATATTGACACTAGGCTCGAACTTCTGCAAAAGATAGAGAGGGGCAGGGGTGGGGAAGAGTTATTTGGGTAAAAGGAAACAGAGGGGTGGGGGAAGGATAAACGGCCGTATCATTTTTTTAAACCGGTCTGTTTTCATTAGGATACATCTAAACCAAATATTTGAATGAAGTTAGCCGTGTAGTGGTAAAATGGAGTGTAAACCCATTTATTTTGGGGGAGTTTATTATTCGGACCATACTTATTTTAGAGGAGAGAAAAAAGAGGTGCCTAGAAAAGATGAAGGCTGTTTTATGCGAAAGCACATGGTCGTAGCATCCCCAGTAGGAAATGGGGAGAGTAAGGACGACTGCTCGGACGGAGACTGGTGGGCGGGGAGCGGCCACCATCGGGGCCAGCACCGGGATGGGAGAGGACTGTGCCAAACAGTTGATAGGAAGGCAGAAGCCTCACAGTTTCGGCATTCTCAATGTTGTTGTTAGGTACCGCCAACTCATAGAGTCCGAGGGACACTGGGAGCGCCTCCTGGTCCCCCGCCCAGTCCTGTGCACCCCCTCAACATTCTTCTTTCGTTTGAGCCCACTGATGCAGCCACTATGTCACTCGTCTTGTCCAAGGTCTTCTTTTTCCCGGCTGCTGCTGCTTTATCAAGCATGTCGTCCTTCTCCTGGGACTCAGGACTCTTGACCACAGGCCCAAAGGATGTGAGTCTGTCATTCTCGCCTCTGAGAAGCATTCTGGCCAGACCTCTTTCAGGCAGATTTGCTGGTTCTATTGGCAGGCCAGAGTATTTTCAAGGATCAAATCCCCTTGCTTGGCAGCTGGTCCACTGTTGCCTAATTGATTGACCTCTTGTGGCGGTCATGTGCTTATGTTAATTTCATGATTGAGATGTAGGGGTGGAGTCTAGCTTGTTAATCTGGAGATAGCCATTAAGTAGCCAATGAGGCCTCTGTGTGGGCACGGCTTTCTCCTGATACATCTGGGAAATCTCGCGATATTTCCCTCGTAAAGATGAGAAGCTATCTCCCCAGTTGTTGGGAGTTAGTCTTAGAGAAGATTAATCATGGACAAGAAGGCAGAGTCTGAGGAGCCGGAGAAGCCATATGGCTTGGACCTGATGGAGCCAGACCTCTGAAGCTGGAGAGGCCACATGGAGACCCCTGCCAGCAATGAGTTGCTTCTGCCGGTACTGGATGCTGTTGATGAACACTGAGCCCCGGAAGTGAGGAGCCGTGGGGAGACCCCTGCCAGCACCGGGACTCTGGCCTGTGACTTTGTGAGTTGGAAGGAGACTTTATAGACTAATATTGAGGATATGGGCTAAGATCGGACTTAAGACTTTGAACTGGACTGGGTCGGGATGCTTTCTATATGTTCCATTCCTTTTGTATATAAACCCTTTCCTTATATCCATATGCGTGTCTATGAAATTTGTTCCTCTAGTCTACCCGGGCTAACACACCTCTGAAGTTAAAAACCTAGATTTTGTTTTTGTTTTTGTTTATGCTGGAACCATAGGAAGGAATCATGTGCAGGTTTCTTATCACAGTTGTGAGTCAGAGAAGCCCTGGGGTCATTTTTACAGTAAAAGAGGACATTTATACATTGGGTACTTCAACAGTAATCACCAATCAAACACACAAAAAAAACCACCTGTATTTCTGACCAGGCTGGAGAGCTCTCGTAGAACATTATCAGACCACTCAGAGGCGCTGCCCACACACGGACCCCCCAATGCGCACAAACCTGAATGATGCTGAGGATCTCGTCGTATGTGTAGTGCTCGCCTTGGCAGTTCACCAGGAAGTCATTGAGCTGCAGTATGCCAATTCCGAAGATGCCCAGGGACGTGCTCTCCACCCCGGTGCCATTTGTCACAATACTGGCCGCTGCGATGGCATCAGAGATCTGCCTCTGGTTGTCGGAGAGCTGCTGTTTACTCTTAATAAACAACCCCAAGTCCGAGACGTTCCTGGTCAGCAAATCTGAAACAGAAGCACCACAGAACACGGGCTCTCACCGGAGAGTCAGCGGCGTCACGAAGCTCACCGCAGACCGTGTGGAGCTGTGCAATGGGGAAACCGGAGAGAGACGGACTCAGCAAGCCATCCAACTCCACACTTTACTTCTGGCTTCGCTTAGTTGAAGGGGTAGACAATGACCCAAGGCAGAAACAGAATAAATTAATACGGAACGAGGTCTATGGTCTAGAAATCTCACGAGCTTCCAAGTAGATGGGAATAGGATTACCTTGCAGCCAAATATTAGAAAACTCATTGCCATCGAGTAGATGCCCAACTCATGGTGGCTCTGTAGGACAGGATAGAACTGGCCCTGTGGGACTTGGAGACTGTATCTCTTTAAGAGAGCAGAGAACCTCATCTTTCCCCCATGGAAGGCCTGGGGGTTTCCAGCTGCTGACCTTGCGGTGAGCAGCTCTGTGCATGACCATGATGCCAACAGTGGCCAGGCCTTTAAAGTAAACAATAAGCTACCTTTGTACAAACAGACTTGATCCAATGGGTGTGTGGGTTGCTCTAAGAGCTGGAAGACCCCCACAAACACGATCTTCTAAAAAGTGAATAATAACGTTCATAGGGAATGTGTCCCACAGGAAAATCCACCGCTCGTTTGCCCCACACAGAGCCCTGAAGGTAGAAAATGGCAGGCAGCAAGGTTTCTTTGGCACTGGGAACCCAAGGAAGATGGCTGCAGCAAGGAGGGAATTGCATTTAATGCTCTGAAACAAAGTGTGTGCAAACTGTTGACCAGAAAGGCAACATGCTCTAGAGACATTCACCTAAACCACAACGACAAACAAAGAAAACAACAAAAGAAATTAGCTGAGAAATAAATCGCAGATTCTACTGGGGACTTGAGGCTGAATGTGGATTTTGACTTTTGAGAATAATGACTACATTGTTATGTTTGTAAAAGCATACAAACGATAGGTTTCCCTTTCTTTTCTGAACTTTAAAATGTAATTGTTTGACACATTCGTGGTTATGCACATTTCCTGACAGGTTTAATAATGGTTCCTGTGTTTAGCTTAAAGACAGCATGATGTTTTAACTACATAAGAAGGAACTGGCTGAGCCCTGGTGGCGCAGTGGTTGTGTGCGGGACTGCAGCCCACAAGGTTGATGGTTCAAATCCAGCAGCAACTCTCCAGGAGCAAGGCTGAGCTTCCTACTCCCACCAGGGCAGTGATGTGTGTGTGTGTGTGTGTGTGGGGGGGTGTTAGAAGCAACTGAATAAAAGATGGTTAATTTTTTGGTTTTTATATCATCCATCAAGAAGAGAGAAATTACAGGGGTGGTGGAAACATGAACAATAAATAAACAAACCCCCCCCCCCACACACACAGGTGGTGACAATTATTGCAGTGGTGATAGTTATGGTGAGTGAGATCAAATAACTGGACATTCTGGTTTGTAAGCTAGGAAAACTGTCGTGCAATTTTAGGTGGGAGTGTTCAATGATCTCCTTGTCAAAAAGCCATCTTCTGGGAGTGCTGCCCACCTGCTTGGAGGCAGAAAAGAGGTTCTCAACCAGGATCTTGTGAAAGGTGGAAGTGGGCCAGAAAGGACTACGGACTGTCATAATAACTAAAGGGTACATTGGTTAAATATCTTGGATACTTGGACAGGTCCATTCAATGATACTCTTTCCCCTCCCCCCCCCTCCCCAGTGTCAAGAGCAACCCACTCCTATGACAGCATATGCCATCCTGAAATAATTCTCGAAGTGCTGCACCACGTTCTGGATCACAGCATCCCACGTGGTGCAGACTGAGGGTTTATGTAAATGGGGCACTGCACTTTATCTTCCATGCATTCCCTGGTTGGCTGAAGCGGGTGGCAGGTGGTATGCAGGAAGTGGCCTCATTCACTGAAGCCGTTGTAAGTTGCCATGACCTTGACTCCAGCGCAGGGCGACCCCTCATGTGCAGAGAAGGACTGCTCTATGCCCCGCAGGGTTTCCCAGGCTGAGACCGTCTGGCAGCAGACAGCCAGGGTTGTCTTCTGAAGCATGTTGTGTTGTGAGGGCGGGTTGAAATAGTCTCTCCCAAGCATTAACCATCTTCACTGCCTGGGGACACTGAACCTAAGTTTTAGACAGGACGGACGATCTCAAAGCAAACACCTTGGGATGGCAAGGAAACCTGCATATATAAAGGAAATGTTTCAGGATGTCAAGCAAACCTAGGTCAGGCTGGAGGCCACTGGTGTGCTCATCGATGGTCAGGTTGGTGTAGAGGGGGGCCGACTCCGAGCCCAGTCGGTGGCAGGGCACGGAGTAGATGTCAAAGAGATCCTTCAGGTCCTTCCGGCTTCGCACGCTGAGCGAGGACAAGAAAACCGCTCACAGTTAGTATTTTGTTACAATGTGGGGCTGAGCGAGAGTAAGGTGAAAGTGGGTCGTACCTGAATGATTTAAACAGCTCAACGAATTCAACAAAGCTCATGTTACTGTCGGAAACCATGAAGTTCTGGAAGCCCTGCATTCCCCCTTTGACTCGCCCGTGCCAGCTGCTGCTGCTCCAGGCACTGCAATAGAGACACGGGTTGGATGGGCAAGGTCACGGGCTGTTTTTTGTCATTGGGCCCCAAGAGGCCTTCTTTGATATGCAAGAGAAGCAAAAACAGTGGACGGTTATCTAATCCAGGGCCTCCTTCCATGTCTCTCAAAATGAAACATAACCATGTTAGAAGATAGAAACGTTTTGTGTTGATACCTTTTCATATGTGCAGCCTGTTTACTAAGGGCACAAAATGAGACGGATATTCTTCCATTCATCAGAAGAGATCTTTGAAATCACGAGCCGATGGGGGGAACCCTCCTCCCTCTGTATCTGAAGTGAACAATCATGGGGGCTGGGAAGTGGGTGGAAGAGTACCAAATTGTACAATCATAACCTACAGAAAATACTGCATGTTCTTTTCTATAGTCAAGATTATGGAAACACCTTTGGGAAGAACGTCTTGAGTGTATCAATCTGTCTTTTCTTTTCCTGCCTCAAGCCGTTCTTAGATGAAAACAAGGAAGGGCTTTTTAATATTAATGGAAAATGTGAGTCAGAAAAATATTAAGAGTGGAAAGCTGCCAACTCTGCCTAGGATTATATTTTGTACCTGCCAAGTCTATATCTACTTGGGATAAAAATATCAGTCAAAACGTCAGTCTAGCTGTTCCACAACAGTTCTTATTTCCTCCACTGGTTCATTGACAGAATAGGAGCTGGGAAATTTTGACTATGGTTATTAGTTAAATCAGGGAAGAGGCTCTTTCCTTTCATGCCTCTTTGTTGTTCACGCTTTGGGAAATCTTTCAAGTACACAAGAAAGCACAGAGGTGATGGCAATGAATGCCTCGTCTGCCTTCCATTCTGTTCACAACGTTCATTTGTTGAACATTATTTTGTGTTGACATTTGAAGGTCACCTCCCTTCAAAGGGATCGGTTTCAAGCTCTTTGTAGACATGTGGTGCTGGTCCCAGTGTGGTGTGGAGGTCAGGAAGAGGAGAAAGGTCAGATAAAGTGGCTTCATCATTTGAATTCTACCAGTTGACATGAAGTCGTTTCTAACTCATAGTAAGCCCCTAGGGCAGAGGAAAACTGACTCAGAGAGCCTTTACGCAGAACACCACAGCTTTCTCCCTTGTAGCTGCTGACGGCTTTGGCGTGCTGACCTCTCAGTGAGATTAAAAGGAGCCCTGAGGTCACAACAGGGAAGCACTTGGCTGCTAACAGGAAAGCCAGCAGTCTGAATCGACCCAGCAGCCATGCAGAATAAAGGTCTGGTGATCTGCTCCAGAAAGCAACTGGTAATTTGAACCCTTGACCTTGCAGTTAGCAGTCATATATTTAACCTACTGTACCACCAGGACATCTTGTAGGAGAAAGTAGGATTATGAAATGAGGAAAAGTAAGGGCATTTGAATTTTCCTGAAATGTGAATTTAATTACACACTTAGAACCGTCCTTCCATAGACAACAACAGAATTTGCCCTTGCACACGAAGGGAGGGTTCCTCTGTTTTTATCATGTTAAGGCCCCACCTGGACGGGCTCTTGTTTGAAGAAGGCAGCACAGGGGAGGACACTGGCCTGATGGGAGATGACGTCCCGGCAGCCACGTTCGTAGGCCCAGCTGTAGTCAAAGAGTGGGCTCTTCTGGACGGAAGAGGGTTAGGAGGGCTGATGATGGCATTTGCCTCTGTGAGAGTGAAAGGTAGAAGGTGGACAAAGACTCATTACATTTTCCTTCAGAAAGCAGGTGTGAAACCAAAGATGCCTTTAAATATCTAAGCTAACCAACCTTTGCAGCCAATTTCAAAACAAGTGGCATCAAGATATTTTGTTTAACAGACTAATTAGGTGGGTTCTCCACCTGGCTATCCACTTAAAAATATATAGATTTCAAAAAACATATGTATAGATTTCTAGGTTGCAGCCACCACGATTCTGATTCGATTGATCTGGGGTATGTCCAGATATATCTAGATACATTAAAAAATGAAAATAACCATAGCCAAAGATACAGCACTTCAGCCTGTATATTTCCACATATACAAGCCAATGATGTTGATCGCATGCTTCAACCTGTGCTACCTCTCTTCATATGATTCTACCACTCCAATCTTAAACTTCCCATCCCCGTCTTTTGAATTGCAATGGTTAATTTGGTCTCTCAAAAGCAGATGTAAATAGACTTTACTGATAAGATATGGTAGGCTTTGATTCAAGAAGACTTCAGGGAGTAGTTTGGGTTTATAAACTTTAAAGTTCAAAGATTATCCAGTTATCTCTTTTTACAAGTGCTAATATCTGGACCAAGTGTTGAGAGTCACGATCTCATTCATGAAACCTGTGTAGAGTGTACCCTGTCCAGCAGTAACATGCCAGACAAGGAGACTCCTCTTCAAAGGACCCTAGGCTTACAAAAGACATCTCTTGTATTTCACACCCAGTTAAACGCAATAAATAGCTTTGAACAGGGAGCTTCAAAAAGTGGAGGGGAAAATTCCATGGTCTTCTCATTCCACTTTCCCAGGAGTTTTCTAAAGGACCCTTGTGCCATCAATAAGATGAATGAGTTTTGTTACAAGTGACCACAATGCTGAAATCGTAATTAAAAACCAAATGCATCCTCCAACCCCCAAAGTGAAAACAAGCAAGCAAACAAACAAACAAACAAACAAACAAACCCGATCTCAGAAGTGAAAATGCTGCATTGCCAGGTTCCTCTTGCTCATTAATCTCTTGCGGGTCAGAACCAGTCCGGCTTCGACATTCTTTGCATGTCTTGGCCTTCCGAGCTGCCATCTCATCGTCGGTTGCTTCTCCACTCTCACCCTGAAAACAGAAGATGCTCACTTTTCACGTCTCTCCGTCACTGCTGAAGTTGAAGTCAGTCTCAATTTCCTGACCATTCACCTTCAATATTACCCTCGCCCCTTGGTAAAGCCAGTAAAGGCCTTCATTAAGTCTGATGATATCTCCTTTGGTCTTCACTATGAGACAGCAATCCTTAGCACAGGAGGGAGAGTCCGGAGGGTCAGAACCTCAGGACCTCTGTGTACAAACTGAATAATGACCAAGAAAAGTTCAGCTTTATCATTAAACCTCCATAGGCAAAGAATGAGGCTCTTTCTAGGTAACCACGAAGAAAAATCACATCCCTTTCTTTGGACTAATGTGGTCATATGTACATTTTAAGTTGTTTTCTATACATAGCAACTGGACCACTCCCAAACCCATCGCCAGTGAGTGGATTCAGATTCATTACAGTCCTATCTAAAGGTATAAATCATTACAGTAGTAGACGGTGCCTCTGTCTCCCGAGCGGCTGGTGAGTTGGATGTGCCCACCTATGTGCCCACCTCGGGGTTAGCAGAAGCGTAATTTGGTCCCTCTGACTCTTTCTAGTCTTCCAGAGCCTATTCTTGCACCACTGTGAACCATGCTCCTGTCCCTGAACAGACTGTTCATGCCTTCCCGCCGTCTCTGCTGCCAGGATGCTACCCGTCTTGTTTGCCTCATAAACTCTGATACATCCTTTAAGATCCATCCATCAGCTTCCCAGGGAAGTCTGCCCTGCCTGCCTCTTACTCTTTCATTTTCCTTCTTGCTGCTCCCGATTCAACCCGATCGCATGGAGATCCCAAACTCTTATTTATTTTCACGTTTGCATGCCTTGATGGGTTCCCTCTTTTCCCTTGAGTTGATTCCATTCCTAGCCCTGAGCCTGCCACCAAGGAACTACTTGGTCAGCTCTTAGATTTCATTGTTTCATACCCACGCTTGTTCTCCAACTCAAATGACCTAGAGTGGCTTGTGCAGATGTAGACTCTGCAAACCCAAAGCCGTTGATGATTCTGACCCAAAACAACCCTGCTGGACAGATTAGGACTGCCCCACAGAGCTTCCAAGGCTGTAAATCTTTACAGAAGGATATTGCCATCGCCCTCTCTGGGGTTTTACGCAGAATGAACACGGAGTACTCTACCCTCATGAGAATTTTCTTTTTCTTCTTGGTGGCACTTATGCCCAGCGTGTTGTTTCTCTGCATGTTGGGCTTCTCGGCACTCTTGGCAGATGTCCCAGGGCTGGGGTTTCGAGTGCTCCATCGTCTGCCTCCAAACAGCTCCACGGCATGAGCCAAAGTTGGGCCTTCGTAGCGGCCTTCCTCCTAGAAAAGAACCACATGCTGAACACAGACGGGAGCAGCGAGCAGTGGCAAAAGAAACACACGAACGGCTTCCAGTAAATCCCCAGAGGTGGAAAAGTGCAGGCAGCCAGAGAAGACGAATGATATGGCTACCCACTGGCTCTATTCCTAATCCTTGGGGCTTTTTGTTGGAAAATTCATCAAAGCCCTGTTGTCCTGGTCACATCCCTGCTGACTCTCCTGCTAGCCCTTCATGGGGCCACTTTCAATGATGATTAAGACAATGTCTCCTTCCTCATTTCAGAGGTTTTGTTCCAGAACTTCACTGTAGGAGAACTAATTAAGATTTTGCAAATTAGAACTTTGGAGGAGGCGGCATGCGTGTGTGTCCATTTACATAAAACCAAGTCCAAGCCTTCCGATCCTGCATCACTGCAGGTATTTCCACTTCAACTTAGATGGTCTGATTGAAAGTCTAGGGGAAGTGGCTTATGTGAAATTCATGCCGGGGAACATCGCAAATACTTCAGCTGTCATCCTTGAGAGTGGCTGAAGGCCAAGGACAGAAAGCCCCTGGGACTCAGAACCTCACGCACATTATGACTGTGAAAAACGAAGGAGCATACTCAAGGGTCAGACAACGGTTTCACTGCTGCTCATTTGGTCACTCTGTGCAACGTGCTGCTAGGGAACAGCAGCTAGAACTTACTAACCAAACAACGGACAAAGACTGCCGCACCCCCCCTCCCCCCTCCCCCCACCCCTGACTTGGAAAGTCACTTGGTAAAGCTACAAAAAGTTGCATACAAGTGAAATATGATGTCAAGGACACTTGACATGTATAAAACAAGCCTACTCTCCATGCACTGTTTTAATTATCAGGACCCATGGTGGGGTAGACCCCTGTGTAGTGTGCTGCCAACTGCAAGTTCAGCAGCTGGAAACCACCAGGCATAAAGTAGAAAGACTGAGCTTCCAAGGCCTGTGCAGAGTTAGTCTTGGAAACCCAAAGGGACGCAGCTCTACCCTATCACAAGGCGTCACTAGGAGTTGACCTTCACTCGATGGCAGTGAGTTTGGATCGGCTTATTGGTCTTAACGCTCTGAAGATCTCTATGGGTATTTCTCCTTAGCTGTTCCAATGGAGTGATTATACAATTTTGTTCTCTCTTTTCAAAAATGTGTGCTTGCCCCTTTATGCTGATAGCCTTTCTGATTTTATTAACTGGAACTGTGAACGCCCGTTTCCTGGACCCTGTTCTGGAGCCCAGGATTCCGAGTAACTTGGCTAGCTGAGTGACTGGGAAACCTTTTGGCAGCCAATAGGTCAGAGTGACTTATGCCTGTCCATTATCTATTGCCTACTTCAGTTTGCTTATCTCTTTTTTCACCTGACGTACTCTTGGTGAGCCTATTGTCAGTCAAGGGGACCGTTACTTTTTACATGACCCAAATAAACCAATCCGTATCTCCCTCTCAGGAGAAGGAATCTTGAAGGCAGTTGGAAACGGTTGGAGGTCATTCCCTTGGATGTGGGTTTGCCGAACAGAGTCCTTGGCAACGAGGCACTAAGACTGACTTCATATTGGAATAAGCATTTTATGACGCAATTTGGTAATTAGATTTAACTCTCTTGTTGAATAATGAACATAAAATCTGAAAGAAAAGTAAATTATTTACCTATGGATTTTAACTAACACAGGGATCTTGGAAGGTTTTTTTTCCTTCAGTTTTTCTCATTTATTAGTTATGAATATGTTTTTTAAAAATAGTTCTATTGGGGGCTCTTAATCTCATCACAATCCATACATTCCATTCCAATGTGTCAAGCACTTCTGCACATACGCCGCCACCATCATTTCCAAAGCATTCTCTTCCCTGAAATCAGCTCTCCACTTCTATCCCTTCCCTCCCCTGCCCACCCGCCCTCAAGAACCCTTGGTAAGTTATAGATTATTTTTCCTGGATCTTGGAAGTTTTTTTTAAACAGGGGAGAGCGTGAAGGCAGTCCCCCACTACCACAAATTATATGGTGGAGTTTTCCACATTTGGGAAAATCGCAGGGGTCAGCACACCTGGATAAGCCTGATCCTGGAAAAACCACCTTCTTGATCACGGTATCCCTGCCCAGTAAAGACTCTTGGAGGTTTTTGAGAGGTTCATTACAATGATACATAGAGTCAACACCAAGAGGTTCTGTGTAACTCAGATGGCGAAGAGCTTGACTGCTAACCCGAAGAATCAACACCATAACCTCCCTTGCTTTGGCTGTCCTAAAGTCAAAAAACTCCCAGAGGCCAATTTCTACTTTTGTTCAAGAGAAAAACAAACAAACAAACAAACAAACCTATAACAGATTTTATTATTTTACTTTGATTTTAAGATCTTCTTTCCTTTCGGAAGTAAAAACGCACTGAAAAGAAATTCCAGATCAAAATTATCCCTGCCAATGGCTTTTCTTTCATTCCAAATTGCTAATCTTTTCTGTCCTGTTCAGGTTTTCTAAATTTGCATTTCGGAAGGACTGGCTGTAGGCGGGTGGAGGCCAGATATGAATGGATATTAGTACAGGGTTCAAACACTCTTTTTATAATTAGCCACTGGTTGATCTTCTAGCATCTCTTTATGATGCTGACTCTAACTAGCACATTTCAAGCCACTTGATCGTTTCTGGAACTTGAAATGGTCTCTCCCTGTATACAAAGAAAATAACCTTATCTTTCAATTCCCTGAGTTTTGATGCTTTCTTTTGTTGTAGAGTACATGCAGGCAAACATACATGATCGATAGTTTCCATGTGTACAGCTCAGTGACCTTGATGATGACCTTTGAGTTGGACCATTAGTCCATGTGAAGTAATTCGGAAGCTGGAAACCTGTTTAACTAACAGAAGAGATACCTATTTGTGACAGAATGTGGACGTTATTGAACAATATCACTAATATCACATTTAAATAAAATATGCTGAAGGTAACTTAACAACATGCATCCTGTTGACACAGCCTTGACAATGATAGAGAACTGCCAGAAATCCAAGCCCAATTCAAAAGAGGGCATGGCATGAGGGATAGTATTGCTGAAGTCAGGTGGATCTTGGCTGAAAACAGAGACTACCGCAAAGATGTTTACCTCTGTTTTAGTGACTATACAAACACACTAAACTGTATGGATCATAAAAAATTGTAACTGAGAAGAGGCAATCCAGAACCTTCAATGGGTTAATGCAGAACCTAGATGAAGAAGTATGGTTTAAAATTAGGAAAGGTAAATGTCAGGATTGTATGAAGGGGCTGCAAAAAGCTTGTGGAAAAATCCCATTATCTTTCAGTTCCATTTTTCCATGAACTTTTTAGAAACTCTTCATATCCTTTCAGTGTATTTATTCAATGTGTATGCCAGCAAGTAATCCAAGATGCTGGTCTACATGAAGAACTGGATGAAGTTCATTAATAGCTTTTGTTATGCAGATGACACACTCTTGCTTGCTAAAAGTGAAGACAATTCAAAGCATTCACTGATGACAATTAAAGACCACAGTCTCCAGTATGAAATCCGCCTCAATATAAAGAAAATATATATTCTGACAGTTGCACTGAAAAGTGACATCATGAGAAATGTCAAGGATTTCATCTTGTTTGGGGATCCCCAGTCAATGCCAACAGAAGCAACAGTCAAGAAATCAAAGGATGCATTGCATTGGGCAAATCCCCCAGAAGACCTCTGAAGTTTTAAAAAGCAAAGATGTCACCAGGAGCAAGAAGACATGCTTTACCAAGCCATGGAATTTCCAGTTCTCTGGATGGCATGTGAAAAGTTGGCAGTGAAAATGAGAGGACTGATGCCTCTGAACGATCACATGGGCAAAGATACTGAGCATATTGTGTAGTGTCAGAAGAATGAACAATCTTGTCCTGATGGAAGGATAGCCAGAATATTCCTCGAAGCCAGGATGACCAGAGTTTGTCTCAAGTTCTTTGAACATGCTATCAAGAGGGACCACCCTTGAAGAATAATACCATATTTGGTAAGTAGAGGGACAGAAAAAGAGGCAGACTCTCAGTGATATGATTTGCTACAGTGGCTGCCACAACCGGTTCCAATTTAGACAGGTCATGAGGACAGGGAGGTATTGGGCAGCATTTACTCCTGTTGTACGTAGGCTCGCGACGCGTAGAAACCAACTTGAGGACAGCTAACACCAGCACTGAGAGAGTTGTGCTTGAAAGGCTCTTCAGGTGCATTCACCTCAAGAAAGATTTAAATGTTGGGAAGATAATTTTTCTATCAACATTTCACAAGTTGGGGATTAGAAAACAACTCTAATAGGGCAATCGACAGAAGTTTGTTAAGAACACAAAAGACTTCACACATTTCTTTAGGTTGTAGATAAACTTAAAGAGGTGTCCTTCGTACTACAACATTTCTCAGAGCCTTTAATAAGCCAACTTGTATCAGAAACCACCAAGAAGTAATTTAACGTGTGTCTGACCTTTTGTTCCCGATGTCTTTTGGATGTTTCTGGCTGATTGGATGAAAAAAGGATCTGTTCTTTGACCTTTTGAGATTCCATCTCTAAGGCAAGCTTCCTAAATAAATGGTACTTTTGTGTGTGTGTGAGCATCATTTAGGCTTTCAGAAGCAGTGAGGTCCATCCTGGGCTCCTCTACCAGGAATGGGTAGTGAACTGCTGTAGCTATGTATGCAGCTAGGTAGGACTTTCTCTGTGGTATTAATAAAAAAGTCAGGTCTCCTTGTCCTCCATCAAGGTAGGAAAGAAAGCAAAGCATCTCGCTATAACTGAAGATCTTGCGACAACTCATTTGATGAGGACATTTCAATCGAATGTCCAAACATACAATCAGTGCCCTTCCCCCGGTCCCTCATGGTCCTGTCCACCAGGAAGTGTGCAGAGATCTGCGAATGAAGAGCAACCAGGGAGCTCATTCCCTTTAAGCAGATGACTCTGAGAAACTACCTCTAAGGGCTGCTGCTATGAAGAGCTGTTTCGGAAAGACCTACTAATTGGAGGAAACATTTCATCTGACCTTAGGAATTCTACAGTTAGGCAAAAATACACTTTAAGTCCAGTAACTCCTCAAGAATCATGCATGTTACTTGATGAATCAGGATTTCTGTTTCCAAAGAGAAGGTTCTCAGTGTATCAGCTAGTCACGAATGAATACTGACAACATGCAGGTGATCATGCCTCCCTGTGGAAATCTTGATTCAGTTCAAGTGTTTTTAAGATAGGCCTTCTTTCCAGGGGCGAATACAACACTGGCCGGAATCGCTGTTAACTTGCTCTGAGCCAGACACTCTTCTTAGCACATTGTAGGCACAGTCAAGCATTTAATTGTGATATTCGCCTTAAGAAAAGGTATCATTAGTGATATATAAAATATGATATATATTTAAGCTAAACACACATATAAAATGATGACATATATGAAAGAGAAAATGTTTGTCTATTTGACAGACGAGGACCTGGAGGCACTGAGAAGTTAAATCAAGGATGCCCAAGGCAATCCAGGTAACGAAGGACCAGAGTTGGAAGTCTGCTTGCAGGTATCTGCTCTTGGGAGTTATGCTACTGAAAGAAGGGATACTGCCCCACCATACCTGATAGAGGCTGACGTACTGTTTCCGCAGCCAATGCTGTCTCTGGTCAGGGAACCTTCTCATCTTCCTCACGGCTCGAGTGAGCGCCAGTAAGCCACTGAAGAGCATTTTGGCTGTGTGCTTTGGCGCCACAAAGTGCAATAGTCTATTGTCCGTAGTCTGAAGCCCATACAGCAGCGTCACGCCCGTCTCTGAGAGGAACATGCTACCCAGCTTGTTCTGAACACACACAGTGTGCATATCAATGCCCGGATGTCCCATGTACACAGCCTTTGTGGAGAACAAATCCAGGACCCCCTCCGTCAGCCCACTAATTCCAGCATTGCCCAGTAAGGGGAATTTGCCAGGTTCGGCCATGTTACTGAGCACACCGAGTTTGGCTTTAGCGCTGGCTGGGGAGGCGGTGGTGGGTTTTATCCAGGTCAAGGTGCTATTGTCAGGTTGAAGCTGGAGGAAGCAGCGGGCAGAGAGGTGAGTGTCCTGGTCGTAGTGAATGACGGTGGCTCCCTGCAGCAGGAACTGGTGAACGTCCGCTCGGATGGACAGCACGTACCAGGGGATGAGCTCCGTGCCGTGGTCAAAGGCCTTCGGCGGGGGCTCTTCTGCTCTCTGCGGATCCCATTCTTTGGATTGCTCAAAGATGTCACTCTCAGAGTCCAACAAGTCTCCAATTATAAACCTGATGCAAAGAGACAGAAATGCGATCATTCTACAGTCAGAAGGGGAAAAAAACAAAAGAAAAAGACTTTCATTGAAATTGGGAGTTCTTTTTTTAAAAAAATGATTATCCTGGGGCTGAGCCCTGGTGGTGTAGTGGTTGTGTGCGGGACTGTGGCCCACTGGGTTGGCGGTTCAAATCCAGGACCAAGGCTGGGCCTCCTACTCCCATCAGAGGGCAGTCATGCCCTGCCAAAGACAAACAAACAAACAAAAAACGATTATTCTGAATTCAGATCCACACACTGAAAACCAAACCCAACTCATTGCTATAGAGTTCACTGCAACTCACAGGGACCTGGGATGGGGTGTCTAAGATTGCCGGTCTTTACAGGAACAGACAGTCCCTTCTTTTGCTCTTGGAGGGGCTGCTGGGTTTGAACCACAAACCTTGTAGCCAGAAGCCTAAGGTTTTACTCATAGCACCACCAGGAATTCTTCTCATGATCAGTAAAGTTCAACATAATTACGATTTTTAAAATTGTGATAAAATACGTATGACAAAGAGTTATCCTTTCAACGATTCTTTGGGGACAGTTCTCACAGGGACTCACAGGGACAGTTCTACCCTGCCCTGTGACATCACTACGAGTTGGAATTGACTCGACAGCAGTGAGTAAGTTGTAGCACCACTGCACAGTAATTTTTTTTTGGGGGGGGGGCATCACTGCCCTCTGGTGGGGGGAGTAGGAGAGAGCTGCTGTTGGATTTGAACCTCTAACCCAGTGGGCCACAGTCCTGCACACAACCACTACGCCACCGGGGCTCAGCCTGCAGAGTGAGTTTTATAGAGGTATTCTCAATTCTAAATTTGTATAAATGATCATGTGTTCACCATCAGCTTAAGGAAAGGAAAGATTAGATCAGATGTGGTATATCTGTAGCAGCAGTACCAACCTTCATTAATTTTAGCTTTCCTCTTGCTTCAGGGACTTTGCCTACAGCGACATACAGTATTTTACATACACGTTTGCACATTATCCAGCCTGCGAAATCACTTTGAGGGACCCAGGGGGAGCCCTGGGGATGTGTTGAGCTGGTAGTGTAAGGCCAGCGCTTCCAAACAACCAGGGGCTCCGAGAGAAAGACGGCACCTGGCCTGGGAAGCCCCTGGGCACTTGTGCTCTGTCTGGCTGGATTGCTGAATTCAATCAAATTGAATTTGGTTTGGTGAGTTTCTGGTCAAGTTTTACTATTTTTCTTTTACCTACAGTAGCACAGAGACCCCGAAAGGAGTCTCTTGCTCAGGTGACCCTACCCAGAAGAGGCCTCGCCAATGAGAGATCCTGGTTATTGGGTCATTTGGCTTGCGATCCTCATCACCGACTCCCAGCTCTGAGACAACCAGCCCACCAAGGGCTGCTGTCACTAAGGACCGGGTTCTAAAAGACTCAGTATTGGGGAAAAAGTTTCTTTTTACCTCAGAAATTATACAATTAGTCAGGAATACACAGTATGTTCAATCATTCTCCAAGAATCAATAGGCTGGTGTTAAAAACAGGTGAAAGCAAGACTTTAGAGGCTGGCTTTAAAAGTACTTCTAGTAACAAGAAAAAAATGTTCAGTTCAAAGACACTCATTGGGACAAAGGGTCAAAATGGCTAGAGTAGCCAGAATGATTCACTTTAACTTGACTGTGACACTGTGTGAGTGTGTGTGTGTGCATTAGAAAATTCACTAAGTTCTCTTCCCTATGTCAGAATTGCCAAGGTCAGGAGGACCTTGAAGGAAGACAAGAAAGAAAAACAGAGTTTCCCTTATACCATTTAATTTTGCTTCTGAGCTACAGCAAGTCTTTTCCAGCATTTCTGGGAAGCAAATCTGCCAGGCTTTTCTGGAACCTGTGTCTGCTGCTCAGTGTCGATGGAAACTGGGAGAGGCAGCACTCTCTCTCTAGGCGTCAGCTTCTACTTTATGGTGTAAAAAGGACTCATGCCAGATCTTAACAATTCTGTTCAAAAGCATTAATCCAGGGGCTATGTCTAAAATAAAATTGATAATTGCTTATAATTAAATAAGTTCCTTTCAGTAATATTTGTCTCATAGAAGGTATAATTAATTTTATGCATGCGTGTGCTTGTTTTTCTTAGAAGGCAAATTTCGGTGGTCTTTCAACTAATGGCAAGTAAAGAACTCGAAGAGTTATTAGAAGTCCTGGTGGCACTGCAGGTTAAGCATAGGGCTGCTAACTGCAAGGTCAGTCGTTCAAACCCACTGGTTACTGCTCATGAAGATGAAGCTTTATCTACACCAGAAAGATTTACCAGTCCTGGAAACCTCCCACAGGGGCTATCTGAGTTGGAGTCAAATCAATCACGGCTTTTTAAAGTGATTTAGGAATCAAATGTTAACCCAAGGTCAGAAGTGTGGTTCACCAGGGAAAACACAAGGAGCCCCGGTGGTGTCATGTGTTCTGTGTTGGGCCTAGAACCAAAAGGTCAGCAGATCCTTGAGTTAGAAGCCACAAACGACATGGATAAGTAGTTTCCTATTACACCGAAACATGTGAGAACTGGAAGGGAACAGGAACCTCTTATTCTTCTGAATCTCACACGTGCTCCCCCTCTGACAGGGTGCAGTCCGACCACTTCCCTGTCACTCATTGTAGTGGAAGTGATCAGAGTTTCCCTTCCCTGTCAAGGAGTCCTGGTGGCATACTGGCTACTCACTGGGCTGTAATGTGCAATGCTGGCAGTTCCAAACCACCAGTGGGGTAAGATGGGGCTTTTTGCTCCCATTTACAGGCTTGGAAACTCAGGGGGGCAGTTCTACCCTGTCCTACAAGGTCACTAAGTGTTAATATTGGCCCGACGGCAGTGGGTTTGGGTTTTTCTTTGCTGTCATGTTTCCATCTTATACAGGTTTCAGCTGCCACAAGTTCTGCTGTGTTTCCCAAGGGACATCTTCTAAGGGAGACTGGTTGACCCAGTTATGTATTTTATTTGTTAATAGCTCATTAATCATATAACTTTTAACATGATTCCTTGGCTATGAATCACCAAGATAGGTCAGTGTAAACCGATCTTTTTAGACAAAAGAAAATCTCTATCTTCTAAGAAGCTCTTGCTGCAGCTGTTCCTTGTAATAACACCTGGTAAAATGATTCTGGGGAATTGCTTTTCATCAGCCGAGCACCTTCCTCAGCTACTGCGAAAGCCTGTTGCACGGTAGGCCAGAGGTTTGAGGAGAACTGGAAGGACATACTTCGGGCGAGGTGATCCAAAAGTCCACAGGACCTTTCTTTCTTCACTGTGGCTTTCCGAGGGCCAGTGGTTGACACATGAGCAGAGGTGAAGGCCTAGCACTGGTAGTCTTTTGGGTTCTTGCAGCCACATCAACAAAGCACAGTTTCTCCCTTTACCACACACAATCCATTTTAACGTGGGGTTCTGTGTCAGGAACAAAGTAGCAAGTGCCAGGCACAAAACTCACAGCTCTGGCTGCAGGGAATTCAATGAGCATTTCTCGGCCCACTTTGTGTTCTGAGGTTCCCTTCCAAGCAGCAATTACTTGGGGAAGGGGAATTATTATTATTATTATTATTCTTGCATCACTGTCCTGGTGGGAGTAGGAAGCCCAGCCTTGCTCCTGGAGAGCTGCTGCTGGATTTGAACCATCAACCCTGTGGGTCGCAGTCCTGCACACAACCACTATGCCACCAGGGCTCAGCTGGGAAAGGGAATTATTATCTATACTTAGGTACATGCCTTCTGCCATTTCAGTGAGGGTTTCCATGTGGCTCCCCAGCTTCTGTGTGTTTATTTTTTTCCCTTTCAATGGGTGCTCACTGCTGTGGAATAAGCACCAGTCGGTGGCACGAACCCACCAGCAGTGCTGCAGGAGAGAGTTGAGGCTGTCTGTCTTCTCGTGGAAAGATTTACAGTCTCAGAAACCCCACAGAGCAGTTCAACGCTGTTCTTCAGGGTCGCTCTGAGTTAGAAACAAAGTTATTGTTCTAAGAGTGCTTACAAAAGGGTCAGGGACACAGGCACTTGTCGTGCATATAGAGGACACGTGACTAGGAGCCGGACAAGGAAACAAGCTGACAACTGTGAGTAAGAGTATCATGAGAGGTGATGTAATCGTGCAAGGAATTTAACACTTGAAGGGTGACGGGTGGGAAGGAAAGGGTGACAAAGGAAGGCTCGAAGGCTAGGTCTCTGAGCCTCAGAGGCGGCAGACCATAAAACACACAGACACACAACTGTCAGTGAACATGAATGTCAAAAAGAAACTATAAAGGCATCATCTAAATATATTTCAATATCGGGCTGAGCCCCGGTGGTGTAGTGGTTGAGTGCGGGATTGTAGCCCACTGGCTTGGCGGTTCAAATCCAGCAGCAGCAAGGCTGGGTAGCTCCCATGACCACCAGAGGGCAGTGATGCCCCCCCACCCCAAATTTCAATATCATTTGATATTCAATACGATATCCAAGTTACCTGTGATTCTAAAATGATGTTCACATCTTTTATAGCAGGACTTAAGGAAGGCATGTGGCCAGATTTCAATTGGGGGGGAAGGTACCTTTCTCCCCATTACCTCTTTGAGTTTTCTTACAAGTATCGTGAAACTTGTAATGAATTGTGTATGAATACTTGTTCCTTTGGCCACTGAGAAGCTAAGAACAAAATTTACATAGCACGGTATGGCATACATTTTTGGCTATCTTATTTTCCCTTTTCCTGAGTACCTTATATTATTCATATTTATTATTTTTAAGTCATATACATTCTTTTTTTGGTATCACTGCCCTCTGGTGGGAGTAGGAGGCCCAGCCTTGCTCCTGGAGAGCTGCTGCTGGATTTGAACCATCAACCCTGTGGGCTGCAATCCCGCACACAACCACTTCGCCACCGGAGCTCAGCCCACCATATACATTCTTATAAGCTGCTAGGAAATCCATTTTGGAAGATGATACATATGCAACCCGATACTTTTTTTTATAGAGCGAGTGACTGATAAAATGAGATAGAGGTGAAGGTCTTCAATGGTCCTGATAGACTTCTTATACAAATGTGTGCTTATTCATAGATGGTCCTTCCCTCTATAAATCAACTAGCAAACAAAACAAACACACACAACAACAACCCAAACCAGTTACCACCAGGTTGATGTTGCTCTGTGGCAAGGTCAGGGTGTGAGTGTAGGACTACAGGGGGCAGGGCTTCCAATGGTTGCTTTTTGGTAGGTTGACTGGTTGCAGAGTTTTCTTCCAAGGCTCCTCAGGGTGGACTTGAACCTCCAATTCCTGAGCACCTCACCATTTGTGCCACCCAGACCCTCCTCTCCCTCTCTAGAGTGCCTCTAATGTTAACAACAGTTAAAACAAACAACAAAACAACTCTGAACTCACTGCCACTGAGTCGATTCTGACTCACAGGGACTCGATAGGACAGCATAGAATTGCTGCTGTTGCTTTCCGAGACTAACTCTTGAGTATTTTGGGGTTTTTTTAAAGTTTTTTTTTTTTTAGGCATCACTGCCCTCTGGTGGTGGGAGTTAGGAGGCCCAGCCTTTGCTCCTGTGGAGCTGGAATTGCAGTCCCGTGCACAACCACTACACCACTGGGGCTCAGCCCCGAGACTAACTTTTTATGGGAGTAGAAAGTTTGGTCTTTAACTGCTGACCTTGCAGTTAGCAGCCTAACCCCCACCACCCAGTGCTGCTGGAACCTATGAAACAAATAAAAAATAGTAGCACTAATTTTGAGATTTTGATTATAAAATACATTAGAAATTGAAGATTCGCTTTAATTTTTTGAGACCTCACAGAAAACAAGAAATGAGATTATGGGCAATAGCCTTAGAACCCAGCAACCAAACCAGAAAGTCAAATTGTAATCGAGAATTACTGAGGTTTGAACACAGAAAGCACACTTTCACAATAATGCTGTTAGGTGCCCTCATGACCTCCAAATCGGGGAGAGTATGGCTCTGCTGATTAAAAAAAGATTTTTTTTTTTTTTCAGATGTAGGGAGTCAGGCCTGGCTTGGTGTGGGAGACCTGGTGACAGCTGTTCTTCATCCTGGTCACATTCCAGCCTCCACTGGCAGAGGGCTGGGGGCTGAGGACGAGATGCACTGGATGGAATGGGACCCACGCCTCCCACGTGGAAGGGGAGCATTCTACCGCGGGATCCATGAAGCCTTCACGTGAAACCAAGCCAAAACAGGGCAAAGACTAACCCACAGGGGAGAAAAAGTCAGCCTTCTCTGGTTGAAAACGCCAAACTTACTGCCACCGACTTTTCTCCTTCAAGGAGTTTTTCCTCGAGCTGCTGCCTTCTCCGAGGTTGCCCTCGTCCTCCGTCTCCAGGCTCCGGCTGCAGCTCCTGATGATCTGAAAGATGCTGTTGACCGTGGACTCCTTCTCCGGGTTCTTTAAGCCATTCTGTCCCACTCGCTGTAAGAAATGGTCTTGTCCGCTGTAATCTGCTACAAACTATGAAGAAACAGAGGGAGAATTTGCTGGTACGACTTAATAGAATCTGCCTGGATAACCTACTTGGCTGGGAAGGCGAAACCATCATTATCATAAATAATAGCATTTGTGCATATTTCACTGGAAGGAAAGAACCGCCAGGAAGGACTACTTTGTTTTCACTTCACCACATGGACTATCAAAATTCACTCTTGTTCCCACTCAGACAACGTTAGTCCCACTAGGAGCCAATAGTCTGCTTTGAATTCAAAATATGAGGTATTATATAATATGTTATATAATAAATATAACATAGTATTATTTCAAGGTTCCCTGGGGAGCAGAGTGGCCACTATATGGAGGGAAGGCAGCTTATGCTATCCCTGCAGAGAGCCCTGAGGAGGAGAGCTGCCTGAGGGAAGTATTTGACTCTGTGGAACCAGATGAAGCTACTAGAACCTGAGGAAAACAGGGAGGAAAGGGGACACCTTGGTTTATTTCTTTATATCTCATGGTAATGCAGAGGCTTCTGGGTGACTTTTTTAAAATTAAAAGTTCATTTTATTGAAAAGTTCACTTATTAAAAGTTCATTTTACAACTCTTATAACAATCCATACATCTATTGTATCAAGCATATTTGTACATATGCTGCCATCATTCTTTTCTGGATGTTTATTTCTGTGGAGCCTTTGATAATAGCTCCCCTGCCCCCTGGTGACCCCTTGATACATGGTAAATTATTATTTTTCCTAATTAGTATTATTTTCATAGCTTAAAGGGACCACTGTTTCCCTTTCCCCATGGTTTCTTTTGTTTGTCCCCCTGGAGGAAGGGGGTGTGGTTATATGTTGATCATTGTGATCTGTGATCAGTTCCCCCTTCCTCCTCACCTCTCCCCAACTTCCCTCTACTCTTCTGTATTGCTTTTCCCATTACTGTTCCTAGATTTCATGTATTGTGGACCCTTATCTCATCTATACCTGTGCACATGCTCCAGATAGCCTGCAGTGAACGGCAGTACTGGGGTCATCATAGTGGGGGTAAGGAAGCCTCAAAGAACCTGAGGAATATTTTATATTTCATTGGTGCTTTACTGGACTGTGGATGACGCCTCCCTTAATTGTGACCCCTCTGTGAAGGGGTGTCCCATTGTCGCAGATGGGCTGTGGGTCTCTGCTCCGTCCATCCCCCCTCATTCTCGACAATATGTTCTTTTGTTTGTTTGTTATGGGTCTTCTGATCCCTGGTACGTAGTCCTGATGACACATCATGATCACACAGGCTGGTGTGGTCTTGTTGCTTCTCAGCTAGATGGCCACCTGTTTAACTTCAAGCCTTTATGACCCTCAGATGCTGTACCTTCTGATAGCTGGTCACCATCAGCTTTCTTCACCACATTTGCTTATGCACCCATTTGTCTTCAGGGATTATGTCCAGAGTGTGAGCAGCACGGAATGCCGGTTTGTTAGAACCAAGCATTCTTGCCTCGAGGGAGGGTATGAGCGGTGGCCTGAAGTCCATTCACTCCCTCAGTGTATTGCCATATAAATATATGTACATAGGACAGCACCTCTATTTATGGATTAATATATTACATACGTACACACCTATGCTTTTACCTCTATCCACAGCTTTGCTTCCTAGATTGTTCCTCTGTTTCCTTTTTTTACCTTCCTCCTTCCCCACCATCACGCTTGACTTCTTCTCTACCGGGGGTTCCTGAGCATCAGCTGAGCCAAAAAATAGTGGTGTCCCCTAGCTCTAAGATGTGAGAAACCTGAAGGGGCCAGAGCTTGGGAGCTTTATGTTCTTGCCTCCTGTTCTTGATCTTTGATCCCTGCCCACAGGCTGGAGATGTAACCAGCACCTGTCAGGGCTCTCACCTCTCCCTGGCACTCAGGCTACATTTTTGTTTTAGGTGACACAAAAGTTGTTTTGGCAGAGTCTTCTCAATCCCACTGTGAAGGTTTGTGTGTGTGTGTGTGTGTGTGTGTGTGTGT
>PVJH01025597.1:0-31263 GCA_004026705.1 Nesogale talazaci
GGTGGCGTAGTGGTTGTGCGCGGGACTGCGGCCCACTGGGACGGAGGTTCAATTCCAGCAGTGGGGCTGGGCCTCCTACTCCCACCACCCGAGAGCAGTGATGCCCCTCCCAAAAACAAAACAAAACAAGGAGACGGTCAAAGTTTAATACTTAGCTACCTTATCTCTGCACTTTAAGTTTTTTTGGGCATCACTGCCCTATTTTGTTTTTTTTGTGAGCATCACTGCCTCTGGTGGTCACGGGCGCTACCCAGTGCTGCTCCTGAGAGCTGCCGCTGGATTTGAACCGCCAAGCCCGCGGGCCACAATCCCGCACCCAACCACTTACGTCACTGGGCTCAGCCCTATCTCTGAATTTTAATAAGAGCCCTGTACTAGAATGTCTGCATCTCTTCATCACACGCTATATGTATGTACATGCACATACGTCTACCTGTATGCGGGAACATCAGAAAGTTCTCAGCAAAGTTGAATGGGTAGCTAATGGTGCACACACTTGGTGCACACACTTTTTGAGGCCTGCTCATCGATGCACATGCTCCCTTGGGCTGTAGCTCTGGTTGGGGAGGGGGGCGGGGGAGGGGAGATCATTGGGTGACGGTAGGGGAGCCGCTCCTAACCCAAAGACCGGAGCTTTGAACCCACCCAGGGGTGCCTCAGACAGACAGGCATGGTGGTGGATTTCTGAAAAATCAGCCACGGAAAGAAAACCTGATATTCCTGTGGCCTTCAAGAAAACCTAACGATATTGTGTCATTGGAACCCCCCTCCCCCCAATGAGTTGCCATGACCTTCGGAACTGACCTCTCTGTCTTGAACTGAACCAGCCCAGCAGATTCCCGTGGGAGCCACTGTTCAACTGGTTTTTTAAGTACCTTGAGAGACCGTGTCAACAGCTGCCTACTGATGGCAGAGACAGGTTTAGACACATTATTTTTTGAGTTAGCTTGTGCAAGTATGAACCAGAACCCTAAGAGGATTGCTTTTTTACTTACCTTTGTGTACGCAGCCTCTAACATCAAATTAGACCCTCTCGACATGCACAATCCAGTGACACCGATTCTGCTTATGCCCCTGAAGTGGTGCCACCACCCAGTCTCACCCTCCTTTTCTATATCCATAGATCAGGGACTGCTCTCTCCTGACAACTTGTCCAAAGGATGTGAGACAAAGTTAATTAATTCAAGCAACAAAATGTCTTATGAGACCACCACTGTCAAAATAAAGACCAAGAGAAAGACTTTCATACCAATGGGAACACACCGTGGAGTTTGCCAAGGCAGAGAGAGCAAGGGGAGGGAAGAGGAAGCGACAGACGAGAGAGCCGGCAGGTGTTGACTTGGGTGAAAAGGAGAAGGGAGGACCCCACTAGGGAGAAAGCAGAGAAGGGGGTTGGGGCTGCACGGTTGAACGCAGAGCTGCTGGTCTGAACTGTAAGTCCCCGGCTCAAGCCCCACTGAGAACAGCCCCACTGAGAACAGTCTGGTGGAGAAAGCCTGGGAATGAATGCCAGCCAGGGGCTGTGTCGTTACAGAGGTTGTAGGGTTGTTGACTTCGACAGCGCCCAGCTGAGCAACAGCCGCTCCCCGATGCGAGGCTCTCTGTCTTCCTTCCTAGGTGAACATTGTACCACTGATCGCCAAAGCAGATACCGTTTCAAAAATGGACTTACAGAAGTTTAAGAGTAAGATCATGAGCGAGTTGGCTGACAATAGCATCCAGATCTACCAGATCCCGGCCATTGACGATGCCGCTGCCTCGGTGAACTCTCTGCAGGTAAGTAAGTGTCTGTCGGCAGAACTTGCTCCTGCTGGCCAGGAGAGCCGTTGGCCAGGGAGGGGTGGAACTACCACGGGGGGCCCCATGGCAGTGGGCTGGTGTCGCCATTCACTGGCTATCGATGAAATTATAGATTTGTTAAAATCCAGGCTGGAAAGAGATGTGTCTTTTTCTTGATTTAAAAAAAAAGTCTGCTGTGAAGAATATCCTCAACTGAGGGTTGAGCCCCAGTGGTGTAGTGTTTGTGCGTGGGACTGCGGCCCACTGGGACGGAGGTTCAATTCCAGCAGTGGGGCTGGGCCTCCTACTCCCACCACCGGAGAGCAGTGATGCCCCCCCCCCAAAAAAAAAAGAAAAAAAAGAAAAAGAATCAAAAAAGAATATCCTCAACTTAGCTTTATTCTGCTTTCTCGTTCCTTAAGGAAAATGGCATAAGAAGGGACCTTAGATACAGTCCAGGTGGGAGCCCGGTCCATTGCCTTAGAAATGTATCTTTTTATGCCTTTCCTTTTAAAAAATGGGGAGTCGGTAGGCTCCCGTGGAAGATACCAGCTCAAAAACCTCACCGCCCTGGAGTTGACCCCAACTCCGAGCCTCGGACTTGTGAGCGGCCTTCTTGGGGAGGTGGAAGAAGACTTCATCTTTCTCCCCAGGAGCAGCCCACTGGGTTTCAACAGTTGACCTTGTGGTTAGCAGGCTAGCCCGTAACTCACTGTTTCCCCAGGGCTCCTGGTTCAAAGCCATTAGAACCCTAAACTCTGAGTAAAGAAGCTCTTTACAGTGATAGGCACTCCGCTGCTCCCTGGAAAGGTCTGTTTTCTGAACCCTCCCACCACTCTGCTGGAGAAAGATGAGGTGGGCTGCTTCCCTAAAGATCATCGTCCTGGAAACCCAGTGGGGGCAGCAGGGAGCAGGGAGACAACTTTGAGATAATTGAAGGAATTTACAAGTCATACAGAGAGGTCCTCTGTCCTGACCCAGTGTCACCCGCTTGGAGCAGCTTGCAGAACCATAGTGTCCTATGATGACCATCGATAATGCATGATGTTGTATTGACATTGGCCAAGACTCTCCCTGCCACCACAGGGTCTGCCCTGTGACCCGTTTCTAACTGCAGGTCCTCCCACCTGTCAGCCCCACTTGACCCCTGGCAACCACCAGTCTATCCATTTCTAGAATTCTACCGTTCCGAGAACGTCATCTCAGTGGAATCATACAGAAGGTGACCTTGTGGGAGTGGGTGTTGTCCTGGTTCTCACTCGACAGAATACACTGGGGGACTGTTCGAATTGTTATGGGGATTCCCCCCAGTTCATGTTTTTAAACTGCTAATGAGAGCCCCTCCTTCTGGATGTCCCCCAATTTGTTTGGCTAAAGGACCTCTGAGTCCTTTCTGATTGGGGTGGACATTGCAAAGAGAGGTGCCTTGAACCTTCCTGGGCAGGTGCTTTGCAAGCTAAAGACCTTCCTTCTGTACTCCCCACAGCAGGAGGCCTTGCTTTACTTTAGGGCAGGGGTTCCCAAACTTCTCTGGCCTACCACACCCTTTTCAGAAAACAGTGTAACCTGGATGAATGGTTTGATGCCCCCCTCATCTTCTTATTCCTATTCAACACCCCCAAATGCATCCCAGTTACAGCCACTGCCCCATCTTTGGGGGGCCCCCGGGGCAGTGTCGTCCACTGGGAAACACTGCTCGGTGACTAGTTTTCCACTGTACGAGGGGCTGCTCAGGGTGAGGGTGAAACGCACCACCTTCTTCTAGTTCTTTCACACTGCTTCCCCTACCCCACTACCAGGACCCCAACTCTATCTTACAAATCTGGTGAGACCGGAGCATGTGCACTGCTACAGACTGCAGCCGGCAGCACAGGGAATCCAGGAGAGATAAACCACTCAGGACCAATAAGGGGAGCAGCGAGACTAGGCAGGTCAGGGTCACTCAAGTAATGATCAACACTTGGCCCCACCCCACGGGGACGGACAGCCGAAAAGTGGGTGAAATAAGACAGCAACAGTTAGTTGGTGTAAGACATGGGGCAAAAATGATCAATTGTCAAGGGGATATGGGGGAGGGAGGGGGGAAATGAGGAGTGATGCCATATTGAGTCAGGGGCTCAAGGAGAAAGAAAATGTTTTGGAAAAGATGATAATACATGTACAGAGGTATTTGGCACAAGGGATATAAGTATGGATTGTGATAAGAACCGTAAGAGTCCCCAGTACAATAATTAAAAAAAAAAGAAAAAGAAAAGGTGGGCTGGCTCCTGCAAAGGTGGGGAAGCTCTGTTCTACCCTCTGGTCCTGTCTCACATCATCATTCTCAGCCCCCATGGGTCCAGCCTTTAAATAACTCACCCCTAACGTGATGGCTAAGGGACTCTGGTGGGGTCGGGTCATTCGGCTGCTTATCAAGAGGCTGGCATTTCGAGCCACCCCTCAGGAGAAAGAGGAGACTTCCTGCTCGGAGTGACAGGGTCTCTGTCAGTCAAAATACACTCCCTGGCAGTGAGGGGTGCGAGAGCTGGAGGCGTGTGATAGTAGCGGATATCAGCGATTTCTCAGAACTCCTGCACCCCCTCCCCTAGCTTAGGGCAAACAACAGCCGTCACTCAAAACTCACTGCCCTGAAGTCGATTCTGACTCCCAGAGGACAGAGGGGAACCGCCCCAGTGAGTTTCAGAGACTGTCACTCATTACAGGACTAGAAAAATAAACTAAAAACAAACCCTCCTCTTTTTCCCTCTGAGCATCTGGGGGCTTTGAACTGCTGACTTTCCCGTTAACAGCCCCCCCCCCCAGGTCAGCAATAGTCAGCACCAAGCCAGTCTTCAGATGGGGGGGAGCGCGGGGGGCGCAGGAGAACTCCCCTTCAGGATCCATTGACAGCAGGAGCCTGGTGTTGGAATTGAACCTCCATCCCAGTGGGCTACAGTCCTGCACACAACCACTGTGCCACCAGGGCTCAGCCCACCACGGCAGTGGCAGGGAGGGACGGCGAGGGAGCTCATAGTGTCTTTTTTTTGGGGGGGGCGCATCACTGCCCTGGTGGAAGTAGGAAGCCCAACCTTGCTCCTGGAGAGCTGCTGCTGGATTTGAACCGCTAACCCTGTGGGCTGCAGTCCTGCACACAACCACTACGCCACCGGGGCTCAGTCCCGCTCATGGTGTCTTTCCAGGAATGTCTGCCCTTTGCTGTGGTGGGAAGCATGGAAGAAGTGAAAGTTGGAAAAAGGACTGTCAGAGGCCGGCAGTACCCGTGGGGAGTGTTACAAGGTAAATATGGCCAGTATGAGCTGGATGAAGAACAAGGAGGGCGACCACATCCCAGAGGGCGCCAGGTCTGCTCCAGAGAGCGTCTAAACTCACCCAGGGGTGCTGGGAGGAGGGGGCGTTCAGGGGTGCCATTCTCTAGCCTTCCATGTGGAGGCTGGAGCGCGGCTGTGAGCTGAACAGACTGCGGTAGTTTCCAGACCACAGTTGACTAGGAAGAAAGGCCTGGCAATCCACTTCTGATGAAGACCCTACAGATCAGCACAGTGGAGTCCTCGACAGGATAGCAGTGCTGTCCTGCTGGACATGCTTGCGTCAGAGCCTGGCTGAGGGCAGCTAGCACCAACTGACCCTGCAGATGACTTGGGGGGAGATTGCACTTCAGAGGCAGCGACTGGGCACACGAACACGAGTCATTACCTCATGCAGACCGGCTCTTTAAGCAGACCATGAGAAAAAAGAATGCCCCAGCATTTCTAAAACAATGTATGATTGAGGATGATTAGGGAGCGCTGGCGACACAGTGGGGTACTTATTGAACTGCTAAGCACAAGGTCAGCAGTTCGAGGCCACCAGGCACTCTGCTGGGCAAAAGATGAGGCTTTCTACTCCTGTAAAAAAGAAAGTTACGGCTGAGCCCCGGTGGTGTAGTGGTTGTGCGTGGGACTGTGGCCCACTGGGATGGAGGTTCAATTCCGGCTCCCAGGAGCAAAGGCTGGTCCTCCTACTCGCACCACCTGAGGGCAGTGATGCCTAAAAAAAAATAAAAAGAAAGTTACAATCTTGGAAGCCCACAGGAGAAGTTCTGCTATAGGACCCACATTTGGGGAAATACCAGGACTCGCCAGAATTGGTGAGCCAGAATTGGTGAGTAAAAGACGCTACTAATTGTGATATGCATGGCTTATACCCACAATTCCTGGGGGCCGTTCTCCTCTGTCCTGGGGGGTCCCTCCGAGTTGGCATCAACTCCATGGCAGTGAGTTTAGTTTCTGGTTTGGAAGGAGCTGTTGATCTTTACTTGTGTATCAAGCTGGCCTAGGGCGAGAGGCAGGCCTTTTCTGGTTCATGTACTTGTGATATGAATCAACGAGGAACACATTCCCGTTACCTAGGTTAAAATCTCCAGACGTCAGTGTTTTCATTAAAAAAAGAATTCATTAAAAAACACTAGGGCTGGGGCTGAGCCCCGGTGGCGTAGTGGTTGTGTGGGGGACTGCGGCTCACTGGGACGGAGGTTCAATTCCAGCAGTGGGGCTGGGCCTCCTACTCCCACCACCGGAGAGCAGTGATGCCCACAAAAAACAACAACAACAACAACACTAGGGCTGAGCCCCGGTGGCGTAGTGGTTGTGTGCAGGACTGCAGCCCACTGGGATGGAGGTTCAATTCCAACACCACGCTCCTGCTGTCAATGGATCCTGAAGGGGAGTTCTCCTGTGCCCCCCACGCTCCCCCCCATTGGCTTGGTGGTTCAAATCTAGCAGCAGCAAGGCTGGGCCTCCCACTTCCACGAGAGGGCAGTGATGCCCCCCCCAAAAAAAAAAACCCCAAAACACTAAACACATACTTAACCTGGCAGGGGCACTGCCATGATCACTTGGGTGGTTTTCCCAGGGCGAGGCTTATCCCTTGCACTTGGGATGTGGCAAGTCCTGCGATGTCCCCAAATATAGGAAACCTGATTGCATGGTTTGTGGTGGTGGGGGATTGCGCTCATGTTCTCCCTTGGGGGGTGGGAGGGGGGGAGAATAATTTTTAAAAAAGTATTACACACTTGGAATACTTAAGCTTTAACATCACTTTAGGAACCAGAGTGATAAGCTTTGTTCCCCATGTCTTGTGCCTTCTGGACACAGCAAACAGACCTGGTCGTGTGAAACAGATTGGGTTATGTGACTCTTTCTGCCTGCAGGCACATAAGGTTCATATTTTATAACTTGACAGTAGAAGATGCACAGCTCTAAAGGTCTGGGTATTTGCAGAATTGGCTTTAATGAAATCACAGGATGTCCTTTCCTAGAACTGTGGGAAATACCTTTTTCTGTAAAATGAAAATTACTACTGAAAACCAATAGCTGTCCAGCCCAGCCAATCCAGTCCATTCTGACCCAGAACCACATGGTGGGACAGAAGTGCCCCGTGGGGTCCGAGACTGCATATCTCTCTGGGAGTAGAAAGTCTTAGCTCTGAAAGCTGATAGCATAGTCCACTGTCACCTCATGAATTGCTCGGCCAGTTCCTACTTATGCACTCATACCTGAAGCACATTCCCAGGCCCTTCAAGGACCCCAAGGCTCTGAGGGGCACGGGGACAAAGCGCTTCCCTACTGGGAGGTTGGTGGTTCAGACCTACCTGCTTCTCCTTGGGCCAAAGACCTGGCAGTCGTCTCCAGTCAAGGTTTACAGCGTGGCCATTTGTGGGGCTGGCTGTCCCCTGTCCACGGTGGTTGTCGGGCCGTGGAGGCGGTGCCTGCTTATAACCATCCTGTGTCCGTCAGGATGAGACGCTGTCCAGTCCTGGGCCACCTCACCTGGGTTACGTGTGCACTCCTTATCCTGGAGGGTCACGCTAAGCTGGACGTGACTCCACACAGCAGGTTTCCTTCGGGTGTGAAAAACCCTGCCTCCAACCAGTACATATAATCCAACCACAGCTGCATGGTTAAAGGCAGTGGTTCTCGACCTGTGGGACGCAACCCCTTTGGGAGTCGAATAACCCTTTCACAGGGATCGGTCGCCTAAAACCAACAGAAAACACATCTTTCCGAAGGTCCTAGGAAACGACACGACACACCGCTCCTCTATCGTCTCCAGGCGGGGGCAGCCCCCATGCAGGTACGCCCACCTACGAGGACCCAGTGTGAAAACCATTACCATGCTTCAAGGCCACATTTCATTTATTTGCCATTAGAAATCCATGTTTCGGGCTCAGCCCCAGTGGCATAGTGGTTGTGCACAGGACTGCGGCCCACTGGGATGGAGGTTCAATTCCCGCAGAGGCTCCACAGGAGCAAAGGCTGGGCCTCCTACTCCCACCACCAGAGGGCAGTGATGCCAAAAAACCAAAAACAAACAAAAAAAGAAATCCATGTTTCACGATGTAGAATGAATGATTTATTGGTTGGTGATTCATCACGATGCTTTCATGATGTTCAGTGTGCAGCCCTGAAAAGACATCCTGCCCATCAGACTCACCACAGTCACAAAACGACGGTGATGAAGCAGCCACAAGAGACTCATGTTAAGAGACTCATGTTGGGTTGGGTGTCCCCACCCCACGAGGGGCTGTATGACAGGGTAGCGGAGTGAGGAAGGTGGGGGACCGCTGGGCCAAAGGAAGGCAGCTATTCCCCAGCTTTCCCAAGGCCCACACTGCGGGCCGCTGTGAAACGTGCCCCTCCAAGAGTCCTTTCCGAGTGGCAGCAGGGAGTTCACACCCTGCGTTGCCGCTTTTCTAGTGGACAACGAGAACCACTGCGACTTCGTGAAGCTGCGCAACATGCTGCTGTGCACCAACATGGAGGACCTGAAGGAGCAGACCCACGTCCACCACTACGAGCGCTACCGGTGCCACAGGCTGACCCAGATGGGCTTCACCGACGTGGGCCCCAACAACCAGCCCCTCAGGTGGGTCCCTTGAAAGGGAGAGTGCTTCAGCAAAGAGCCTCACGGCCGGCTGCCCGCGGCCTAGCCGTCCTGGGCTTTCGATTCAGGGGACTCCTCCTCCAATGTGAATACAGCTACCTCCCAGAAACCACCTCATGAGAGGGAGAGCCATGTCAAGGTCCGCAGTGTCATCCTCCTGTCTTACTCCAGGGGGGCCATGGCCAGGAACAGCGCTGTGGCAGTCTGGGTGGACTCGAGAAACAAACTCATAGACTCGCATGTGGATAGAAGGGAATGGTTTATATACAAAAGGAATGGAACATTGAGAAAGCATCCCAGCCCAGTCCAGTTCGAAGTCATAAGTACGATATTAGCCCATGTGCCCGATACCAGTCTATAACGTCTCCTTCCGACTCACAAAGTCACAGGCCAGTGGGTGCAGAATCCCGGCACCAGCAGGAGGTTTCCCCATGGCTCCTCGCTTCCAGGACTCAGGGTCCATCAACAGCATCCAGTGGTGGTAGAAGCAACTCAGCATGGCAGGGGTCTCTACATGGCTTTGCCAGCTTCAGGGGTCTGGTTCCATCAGGGTAAGGCCGTGTGGCTTTTCCTGCGGTTCCTTGGACACTGCCATCTTGTCATGTCTGTGATTCATCATCTCTGAGACTGACTCCCAACCATTGGGGAGATAGCTTCTCATCTCACAAGGGAAATATCTCGAGATTTCCCAGAAGTCTCAGGAGAAAGCCACGCCCACACAGAGGCCTCATTGCTACTCAATGGCTATATCCAGATTTACAGGCTAGACTCCACCCCTACATCTCAATCATGAAATTGACATAAGCACATGCCCGCCATAAGCGCCAAGTGCCACCATGAGATGGAGGTCGGCCAGACCCTCGTTCTCCAACCTTTCCCCCTCCCATTTGGACACTGTCCCTCCCACGGCTCTCTTGACTCTTCCACTGGGCCAGCATCCACCGCAAAGGCCTGTGGGGCAGCCTCTCCGTGACCACCGGAGGATGGGATCCTCTCTGTCCTTCAGGCCTCTCTCCCTTGACTCAACTGCTGGGCTCACTCTAGACCCATTGCAGGAGCCCTGGTGGCATAGTGGTTATGCAGCGGGCTCTTAACCGCAGGTCAGGCGTTTGAAGCCACCTGCTGCTCCCTGGGAGAAAGACGGGGCTCTCCGCTCCCATAAAGCGGTTAAGTCTTGGAAACTCACAGGGGCAGTTCTCTCTCCGACAGGTCACTCCGAGTCAGAACTGACTCGATGGCGGTGAACTTGGGCCCATTGCCATTGGCTCTGCTCCTGGGTCCCTTCCGACTCTCCCCCTGGCTACAGGGTGACAGCCCTTGGCCTGTGTGAGAGCTCTTTGGGGCGGTTCCTTGCTTCATCTTTCTCCCCTCTTGCTTATACTACCTGATGCTTCTCTTTATTTCTCAGAAGCCTCTATGAGGGTGGTCGTGTCTATACACAACTTGTCAAGGTCAAGGTGGGCCCCTGGCTGGCAGGCTCACACGGACCAATCCTCTCTCAGAGGGCCACAGCTAGTTTATTTGCATAAGAGACCTTGCTCACCTGATTTGCATAGTCCACTGACCAGTCCTCAAACTATGAGGACCAATCACAGCCTAAGGAGCAGACCAAAGGTATGAAAACCAGGTTGTGTGCAGCTTCCCCATGACATGTCAAGGAGGCTGAACAAAAGTAGCGAGCGAACCTTTCAAGCAACAAATGAACAAAACAAAACAAAACCCTGGTAGGATAAAGATAACTCGAAAGGTTTGGGAGGAAATCCCTCAAGCTGTTTTCCCAAAGAAAATGGGTGAAAAGCCGTGCCACCTACAGGAACCCACTTCACCACACAAACCCATTGCTGTAAGTCGATGTCAACTGGCTGCCACCTGCTAGGACGTGACCTGCACGGTTTCTGAGGCTGTCCATCTTCCTGGACGCAGGGGCTGGTGACCTCGAACCCCGCACCTTCTGAGGGGCAGTCCAGCCCTTACCCAGCGTGCCCCCTGGTTGTGACTCATGGTGACCCTCACAGGGGTGTGGCTGCCTGCTAGAGGAGAGGGTCCCGGGGGGGCGTCAGTGGACTGATCCACAGGGACTACGAAAGCAGAAATCTATACTTTGTCCTGGGTGATGGGCGATGGTACAAAAGCTTTTACTGGCCAGCTGGGCATTGAGTCGTTATTTGATGGGGGGAGGGGTGGAGGTAGGCCAAATAAGTTTTTCAGGTAGCCTCATGTATAAGTTTGAACCACTGACCTTGTGGGCAGAGGCGAACTTTCCCCGGGGGTTCCAAGCTGGTCAATTTTTTTTGGGGGGGGGCATCACTGCTCTGGTGGGAATAGGAGGCCCAGCCTTGCTCCTGGAGAGCGGCTGCTGGCTTTGAACTGCCAACCTTGTGGGCCGCAGTCCCGCACACAACCACCACACCACCGGGACTCAGCCCCTGAGCTGGTCATTTTTATGTTGAGTGCAGTGAAATGCCATGGTGACCCCACATCCAACGGCCCAGGACCTTGCCTGGTCCCGCCCGCACCCAGTTGCGGAGCTGGCAGTGGGACCCCCAGGGATTTCGCCGGCGGATGTTTTTGGAAATAAATCACCAGGCTTTCTTCCATCCTCATCTGGAAGCTCTGGTGACACGTGTCCCGTGTCACCTGGATGGACCATAAACCAGGTCTTCCACGGGGGAGGGAGAAATTCCCCCTCTAAAGGACCACCCTCCCCACACCATCCTACGTGGCTCCAGGTAGAGCAGGAGCCCTGCCGGGGTAGCGGTCACTCGCTGGGCTGTGATCTGCAAGGTCCACGCTTCAAAACCACCAGCCACTCCTCGGCTTCCGACTCCCCTGGACGGTTACAGCCTCAAAAACCCACAGGCGCAGTTCTGCTCTGTCCTGGAAGGGCACGGTGAGGCGACCTCCGCCCCCTGCCAGTGAGTGTGGTTTGGGGTGGGGCCTCCGTCGACGACCGGGGAGATGGCAGGGCACAGTGGGTTTGGACACATCCTGGGGAGGGCTCGGTGGTGGTAGAGTCAAGCCCTAGGTTGTTGGGGACAAGGTCGCCACTTGGAGCTCCCTCCTTTCTCCGTCTCATGGTCTGTATGTTTTGCCAGGAGCCCAGGGGTGGTGTTAGGGTTGGGGTCAGACTGCTCAGCACCCGCTGCTCTGCAGGAGGAAAGCGAAGTTGTCTGCTCCTGTGAAAAGATTGCCAGCCTCGGAGGCTCTAAATTAAGTTACTAAGACTTACAATTCAATGGCAAGGAGTTCGGTTTGGGGTTTAAAAATATTTTCTCCTGGACCTCCTACTCCCACCACCAGAGGGCAGTGAGGCCCCCAAAACAAAAAAACAAACAAAACATTTCTCTGAAGAGCATTTTACTGGGGGCTCTTGCAGCTCTTTTAACATTTCGCACATCATTGTATCAGGCATATTTGTGCACAGGCTGCCATCCTCGCTTTCTAAGCGTCCGCTCTCTGTCTGAGCGCACAGGATCAGCGCCTCTGCGCTCAGGACCTGTGCATGCTTCCCAGCATTTTAACACGAGGGCCATGGAAATACCGTTTCAGTTTCCAAGAGATCTGTGGAGCGAAAAAGCAGGAGTTCTCTGACCAGTGCCAGCAGGAGGAGGAGGAGCTGAAGCAGAAGTTCATGCAGCGGGTCAAGGATAAAGAAGCTGAATTTAAAGTCGCCGAGAAAGAGGTTTGTTCCCATTGCTGCCCTGACGTAACTGGCATCCCTTTGGGTGTCCTAGTAACCTTCATTTCCCTTGGGCCCCTACCTTCTCCCCCTCCCCCTCCCCCCCCAAATCGACATCCTTCGCTAGTGATTGGTCTTTCCTAATGGCGTCTTCCAAAGAGCGTCGACGCCTCCTGAGGGAGATGGAGGGACTCCACAGCCGTCACCATTGATGTTGAATGTCAACAGGCAGGAAGCAGACGCAGGGCCAGGTCACATTGCAGGGTGGCCGCCACGAGTCTCAGTGGACTCCATGGCCACTACCTGCAGGGACATTCATTTGGGGATTTTAGTAATTGGCACACTTTAGTCGAGCCACTTCTGTGGGCTACGTGGTATTCTTCAGAATATAGCCATGTAAATGCAGCCTTTAGAAACATTAGCGCATATAATATATTTTTCTTTTTTTATTGGAGATATAATTTTTTTTTGTGATTGTCAAGTGTCATTGAGTCAGTCCGACCCACAGCGACCTCATGTCCAACTGCCCAGTCCTGTGTCATCCTCACCGTTGTTCCCCTGAGTGCCCTCCGACCCGAGAAGCCCACCCTCTGGTACAGCTTCCACCCATCAGGCTTCTGGTATCTGGCAAAGTCAGGAAGCCACACAGGAGGCGGTCAGTGCCCCTTTCCTCCTCCGAATCGGGGAGCGGGACCCTTCTCTGCTGTCCTCAGTCTGGAAGCTCTGATGACACGTGTCCACTTCGGGTGACCCCACTGCTGCTTGAAGTACTAGTAACAGCTTCCACCATCACAGCCACACACCAGCCAGGGCAGGACGACCAACCCCCTAGCGGGTGGGGGGGGGGAGTGCTTGCAGATCTGGCTGCTTAAATCGTCCCTGGCAAAGGGATTGTGTAAAACACTGGCCTTCCTAATTTTTTACAGTTTGGATTCTAATCTGTTTTTGTTGTTGTGTTCTATCGGGTCTGTTCTGACTCACGGCGACCTTCCAGCACTGAGTAGATAGAGCTGCCCCCGTGGGGGACATGGGCACTATCTTTACAGGAGTAGATAGCCAGTGTCTTTTCTCACACGGAGCCTCGGGTGGGTTTGAACTGTGGACATTTTGGCTAGCAGTCCAGCGCTTTAACCACTGGGTCACCATCCAAACCCAAAGCCCAAACTCGATGTCATCAAGTGGATTGGACTCAAAGCAACCCAGTGGGACAAACCTCGTTGGTTTCCAAGGCTCAAACTCTTTACGGGAGCAGGAAAGGCATCTTTCTCCCTCAGAGGGGCGGGTGGTTTCAAACCTCCGATCTTCCCGTTTGCAGTCCAGCACACAGCCCACTCTGCCTCCAGGGCTCCTGTGTGTTCCTGCAGAAAGTTGACTATCATAGCAAACTGAAGCTCTTCCCTTCCAGGGGCAGCCATGCTGACCCTATCTTGGAAAATGCCCTTCACGTTTATAAATCCAGTTTTTGAGCAACAGGACGTACGTTGTGCTAGACAGAAGAGCGCTGGTGGTGTCCTGCGTCCACAAGGCCGACAGTTCAAAACCACCCACTGCTCCGTGGGAGAAAAACCAGTCTTTGTACACCCGTGAAGAGTTACAGTCAAAAACCTAAAAAAAAAAAAAAAGTTACAGTCTCAGAAATAAGGGGCTGTTCCACTCCGTCTTACAGGGTCTCCAGGAGTCACAGAACCCACCGAATGACAACTAGGCTTTTGTTGTTGTTGTTTTGTTTTGTTGAGGCAGGGGAAAATCCTGGCTGGATGATGATGGCTGAAGGCACACGAGGCCAGGGGGCAGAGGAGGGGGCCAAGAGTGTGCATGACGATGGGACAGTAAGGCCGGAAGGCCTGATGCCCTCAGCTGTGATGTTCAGGGACAGGAAGGGGGTGGTGTGGAGCTGCTGCTGGGGCCTTGCCACCTGCTGAGCGAATGTGTTAGCAGTCCCAACGCGTCATCCCTGCGCCAGCACTCCTGACAGAAGATCACTGTATTTTTCGGACCCCAAGACACACCCCGATTTTAGGGCAGGGAAACAAGAAGAAAACACTCTGAACCAAATAGTACCAGTCTACTAAGATATTGATTAAAATTAAACAGAATACGGTCATAGTTAACAGCATCGACTGGACAGGGGTTCATCGCTTTCATGAACAAATGAGGGGAGGCATGCGCTGTGCCCATCCTGTGGCCTGACTGACATGGAGACCCCAGGAGGCGGGACTTCCCTGAACACACAGCCATCCACAGCCTGCAGACAGCAGCAGACAGTCAGCAAGCAGGCGCAGGGGATCGTAAGCAAATGTTCCGGGGGGGGGACCACACCTTTGGACCATAAGATGCACCCTCATCCCCCCCCCCCACTTTAGGGGGGAAAAAGTGTGTCTTATGGTCTGACAAATATGGAAGTTAGCCTTTTAAAACCACGACATGAAATCAATAGACTGCCACTGTCCTCCGAATTGTTTGGATGTGTCTCACACTAGGACTCACCTGTCTGGTCTTGGCACAAGGGTCTCCATTTTAGGTGCAGCACCCCCATCTCAGAGCTCATTCCTGCCAACCCCTCCCCACACTTAACCTCTGTTTCACGCTCTGTGTCCAGAATCCAGATGTTTGCCTGTTTCTAAAAGATACACAAGCCCCATCCTCCCAAAGGTTAAGTCACCCTGACCTCTCTCTCCCAAGGAATGTTTACCCAACCCATCTATTCCCTGACCTCCCCCGAGTAACATTTATCTGATACAGCCAACTGCCCAAAGAAGAGCTATCACTGGGTACACATCATTCTGTGAGGAGTAACAGATCAAAGAGTGCACTCCCTTCTTTTGAAGATTAACAGCTGTGCCTATCAGGGGAGTATAAAAACTTTTCCTTTTGTTCCTTTGGCGTGACTTTGTCAGTTCTTTTCCCCCCAGCTGTTGAACCCCGCCTGCAAGCTTCCCAAATAAAGCCTGCCTTAAAAACTTCCAATTGGGTCTTTTGGTTCTGTTTCGCGTCCAAATAAACTTTACATTTTGGCGCCGAAACTCGGGAGAGGTGTGTGGCTCTCCCCCTCTTTTCGGGGGTCCCTCAAGAGCCCCCCTCTCTCCCCTAAATTTCCAGGACTTTTAGGCACGGCACTCGTCCTACTGCCCTGGTGAGTTCTTTGCCTCTCCACCACTGACTCTCTCTCTCTCTCTCTCTCTCTCTCTCTCTCTCTCTGCCTGCTGGGTTTCTGATTAGCGAGCCCTGTGGAGTTTTCCTACCGAGACCAGGAAAACCCTTCCCATAGACTCCAGGAGTCTTGGAGAAGTGATCCCACTCGAGACATCTTATGGATCTCTCTCTCTTCCCGCTGTTTCTGTCCCATTCAGATCTCATTGGGGGACGCCCTGGTGATTTTGGTCTGGTCCTGCTCACCTGACCAGAAACCCAGCTCTCCAGTGTGTGTTCTCTCTCTCTCTCTCTCTCCTGTTCACGGGACTGCCAGCCCAGGGTCTGGCAGTAACTGTTCCTCCTCTCTCCCCGCTATCCCTCTCCTATGTGGCCTTTCAGTTTCTGTCTCGGTCTGTACTTTGTGGGATCCCTGCTGTTCACGGGACTGCTAGCCCTGGGTCTAGCAGTAACTGCTCCCTCAGATTGGACCAGCGTCCAAGAGGTCAGTTTTGGACTGCTTTACTTGTTTATGTGCCTCATTTTCGCTCTCCTGCAGTGTCTCTAAGCTCCTGTTTCTTGCTCTCCTCAAAACTCTATCCTCACCATGGGCACCCAATCCAAAATTGATCCTACAACCCCATTAGGGTGCCTCTTAAAAAACTTTTCTGGTCTGGGTTATGCGCAAACCTTGAGAAAGAAAAAACTGGTTTTTCTCTCCCAAGTTGCCTGGTCTCAGTATCACCTCGACAACCAGTCACATTTGCCCCCGACTGGCACTTTTGATTTCAACCTTCTACAGGACCTGGACAATTTCTGTAGGGGGATGGGTAAGGATTCTGAAGTCCCCTACGTGCAGGCTTTCTGGGACTTGCGTTCCCGCCCTGACCTCTGTAGCCAATGTTCCACCCATCAAATCCTCCTAGCCCAGTTCTCGCCGCCGCCCAAACGCTCCCCAACTCCCTCTGCTGATGAACTGCCTGAACTCCTAAGCGCTCCCTTCCCCCACCCTATCAACCTCCGCTGCTGACAGTCCCTCTGCCCCGACACCTACACCAACGCCTACCCTGAAACCTGCTCCGACTCCCAATTCCCAGATCCCCACCCTCTAACCTCCCCCATTTCTTCCCATACCCGGTCTCACCAGACCTCCCGTGAGCAGCCCCAGCCACTCTTTTCCCACTAGGAGAGGTGGCTGGCGCGGAGGGCGTAGTTCGGGTCCATGTCCCCTTTTCCCTTCCAGATCTTTCTCAGATTGAAACTCGCTTGGGTTCTTTTTCCTCTGATCTCTCCCGATATATCAAGGAATTCCAACACCTTTCCCAAACTTATGATTTCACCTGGCATGATATCCAGGTCATTCTAGCCTCCACTCTAACTGCAGATGAACGTGCCCGCGTCACAGACTCTGGCAGACAGCAAGCTGACTGAGACCATGTCATTGACAATACTGTCCCCTTAGGGGAGCAGGCCATCCCCAGAGAAAACTCAGATTAGAATTATCAATTAGGCCAAGATTCCAATGTCCCTCACTGAAACCTCTGGTACCTTCTCCGGGGCATGGAAACTGTCTCAAACAAAGTAGTCAACTATGACAAGCTCAGGGAAGTGACCCAAAAAGCAGATGAAAACCCAGCCCTCTTTCTCAATCGCCTTCAGGAAGCCCTAGTCCGGTACACTCGTTTAGACCCAGGGTCAAGAAACGGTGCCACCATCTTAGCCTCTCATTTCATTTCCCAATCTGCCCCGGATATTAGAAAAAAGCTAAAAAAGGCTGAGGATGGCCCTGAAACTCCCATGCAGGACCTGGTAGAAATGGCATAGAAAATTTTCAATGCTCTAGAGGAGACAGCCGAAGCGGCTTGCCAGGCGAGGCTTCAACAGAAGGTAAACCTCCAAACCCAAGCCCTGGTAGCAGCCCTCAGGCCGGCAGGTAATCTTGTCCAACGCCGCACTCCACCTGGGGGACAGCGGCTTTCGCCTGGTGCCTGCTTCTAGTGTGGCAAGGATGGCCACTGGGCTAAAGCTTGCCCCAACCCAGAGCCTCCTACCAGGCCATGCCCCCTGTATAAACAGGAAGGTCACTGGAAGTCGGACTGCCTGACCCCCGCAAAGCCGAGGCACCGAGATCCAGGCAGCTCCAGACGCAGAGCTGGCAGGTATGGAGTTGCTTGGCTTCATGGACTGAAGCAGCCCTGGCTCCTCGACTCCGATAACCCTCGCCGAGCCCAGGGGCATGTTCCAGGTAGTGGGAAAATCCATTTCTTTTCTAGTGGATACGGGGGCTACCTATTCTGTGCCGCCTTCCTACTCAGGGCCCACTTTCCCTTCCCAGGTCTCTGTGGTGGGAACTGACGGGTCCCCCTCAACTCCAATGCAGACCCCAGCTCTTTTTTGTTCATTTCACAAGACTCCTTTTTCCCACTCTTTCTTGGTGATCCTGTCATGTCCAGCCCCCTTGCTGGGGCAAGACATCCTGTCCAGACTCCAGACTACTGTCCCTTTCCACCCATCACCTCCCCCAAACCTTTTGATGGTTGTACTGTGTAACCTGGATGGCCCTGACCCAGCCCGGTGCGAACGACAGCTACCCTTAGCCGTCTCTCGCTTGCCAGACGGATCACTAGAGGTCTGGAACGCCAGTGCACCATCCATTGCGACACATCACACTCCAGTATTGATAAAGTTATTGAACCCTGAAAAGTTCCCCAACAGGCCTCAGTTTCCCATTTCAAAGACCAATAGATTCGGCTTGAAACCCATAAGAGATAGGCTGCTGAAAGAAGGGCTGTTAACCCCCACCAACTCACCCTGTAACACTCCTATTTTACCAGTAAAGAAGCCCAATGGTCAGTACGATATACAACCCAGCTGAATTTCAGAATAGGTATCTCCAAGTCTGTGATCGCCAACCTAAAAGAGCAGTCTTTCTCCCAGCAGTCGTAGGCCTTTCCCTGGCCTCACCTGCAGTGGCGGTAGGACTGGGGGGCAGAGCACTTGGACACTGTCCTAACAACAAATGAGCTAGCCACTCTCTCCCAGCTGGCCATCGCTGCCTCCGCCGAGCCCCTAGCTTCTCTCCAAAGACAAATAACCTCACTTGCCCAAGTTGCCTTATAGAACCGCTGAGCCCTGGGTCTCATCACAGCCGAAAAAGGAGGAACCTGCCTCTTTCTCCAAGAAGAGCGTTGCTACTACATCAGTAAGTGCAGGGTAGTCGAGACCAGAGTCCAAACATTGCAAAAGCTAAGTCGCGAGCTACAGGATGCTCGACAGAATGCTGGCGACACTTCCTCCTGGAGAAATTCTTCTCTGTACTCTGTACTCTGCCCCCATGGTAGGACTGTTAATTTTTGTTGTAATTCTGAGATCTGTTGCCCCTTGTCTCATCCAACTCTTGCAGCACCGGCTCTCCAAAATCACCCATGTAGCAGTTAATCAAATGATGGTGCAGCCGTACCAGCCTCTATAACCTGTGCCAGACCAAGACTCCCAGCACTCTGCCTGAAAACCCCCGGGACCCTGACCCTTCGCCCATGGCCAGCAGGAAGCAGTTACAGAAGAGATTCAGCTTTGTCCCTTTTTCCCTATAAGGCAAAGTCTGGAATGTTTGGTCTCGGCACAAGAGACTCCAATTTAATCGCAGCGCCTCCATTTCACCTCTCAAGAGCTCACTCCTGCTAAACCCTCCCTGTGCCTAATTGCAATTTCCTGAAACCTTTTGCACTCGGAATCAAGGTGCTTGCCTACAGGGTCAGGGCGACTCGAAATGGGCTCCAGGGCGGGGAGTGAGTAACTCTCAGACTACACGATGCCATTTTTAGAAGGATATTAAAAAGAACTGTGCATTCAAGAGCACAACCTGTTGTGAGTTAGAGAGGGGCTTGCAAATCAGCTCATCATTTTTGCCTTCAACAACCTAGAGGGCTTATCCAAATCTCCGCGGGGCCTGCCCCACCCTCGCCGCGCCTCAGATACTGGTCAGCTCCTGCTTTGTGTAGGCCTGTGGGCATCACTAGGTTGGACTCAAGCCTCTTTGTCTGGGAACTCATTTAGAAGTACCATCACGGGGGAATTCTGTTGCTGAACGGCACTTTGAAGGTGGTGGCTACCACCAAGCGGTACCGTTAAGGCTTGTGTCTGTTAAGGCTGATAACTGGAGGGAATGACAGATCTATACCTAGGCACGCGCCGCCGCCCTGTGCCCTTGGTCCCAACTGCAGGCAGGAGGTCCCCGATGATGAATGTTTGGTCCATCCGGCAGAACAGTGAGCACGGTTTCTGTCTGACGTCAGCTCGTCAGATGTTTACTTAGTGTGACAGGGCTTCAAACAATGTGTAGGGAACCCTCATTTTCTTTTCATTGCATTTTCCCCGGAACTTTGCGACCCCCCTCCTCTACAGCAGTGTACTTTCTTTCTTATTTTTTTTGGAGGGGGGGGACATCACTGCCCTCTGGTGGTCCTGGGAGCCACCCAGTACTGCTCCTGAGAGCTGCCGCTGGATTTGAACCGCCAAGCCCGCAGGCTGCAGTCCCACACTCAACCACGTACGCCACCGGGGCTCAGCCCAGCAGTTCGCTTTCTGTGTATTAAAAAATAATAATCTAAGAAACAATTCCAGGTGCAAGAAAACGTCTCTAGGCTAATCACGCAAAGGTTATCATGTGGTGGTGGGTGTTACTCTGAACCACGAGGGGCCATGGTGGCACAACCGTCCTTGGGGGGCTGCAGGCAGAGAGGGCCGCAGTTCCAGACCACCAGCCACTGCCACAGACAGCTGGAGTCTTGGAAACTGACCTGTCCTACGGGGTCTCAGGAGTTGGTGTTGCCTCGATGCCGTGAGTTGAGCTGAGAACCCACAGTTGTGAAGGGCGTGCCCTGAACTTTGCGTGCAATCAGCTGCAGCATGCCTGGGCTGGCGGCGGCCTTGTGCCTCGGTGCGTCTGGCTGTTCATAACCGGGGACGACCTGTCTTTGTGTCCCAGCTGCAGGACGAATTTGAGTTCCTTAAGCAGATCCAGCAGGAGAAGACGAAGAAGCTGGAGGAAGAGAGAAGACAACTGGAAGAAGAAGTCATCGAGTTTTACAAGATGAAAGCGGCCTTGGAAGCCCAGCAGGCCCAGCAGGCCCAGCAGGCCAGCAACTCGAAGAAGGACAAGGAGCGGAAGAAGTAGCCCCTCCTCGCCTCTGGCCAGCACCAGAGCCCCTGGCTCCCTGACCCCCTTCCTGGTAGGCTCTGCTCCCAGCATCTACCTCCGCCTTGGTAATTTTGATCCTTTTTTAAAAAGGCTGGGGGCTCACTGTACCTCTTACCCCAAGTACAGACACCTGGTACATCCCCCCTTTCCCCCCCCCCCGCCCCCACTCACTTGCTACCCTCTCTAACGCTGACACCAAAAACGATCTGCTCCAAACTCACTGTCATGGAGCCCGTGCCCACTCCTGGTGACCCTACAGGACAGGCTAGAACTGCCCCCGCCAGTTCCTGAGATGGTCACCCTTTACAGCAGCGGTTCTCCACCTGTGAGTTGCCACCCCCTTGGGGGTCGAGTAATCCTTCCCCAGGGGTCACAGGATTCATTAACAGTAGCAAAATGACAGTTATAAAGTAGCAACGAAAGTAATTTTAAGAGTGTGTGTGTTTGGGGGGGTGGGCAATCACCACAACACGAGGAACTATATTAAAGGGTTGCATCATTAAGAAGCTTGAGAACCAGTGCTTTACAGGAACGGAAAGGTCCATTGTTTGTTTGTTTTTTTATTCCCAAGGAGTGACTGGTGGTTTTGAACCATTCACTTTGTGCTTGGCAGGCCAGTGCATAATGACTACGGCACCAGGGCTTCTCACCCAAAAACTAACATCTAAAGTTAAAAGTCAAATGAAACTCACTGCCACGGAGTCAGTGCCTACCCATAGCACCCTGTAGGGCAGGGTAGGACTGCCCCTATGGGCTGTCAATGTTTATGGGAGTAGAAAGCCTCATCTTTCTCCCACGGGGAGGCTAGTAGTTTTGAACTGACGACTTTGATGTGCACTGTCCAACTTGTAACCCACTACACCACCAGGGCGCCTTAGAAGTATGGTACGCAACAAACAGTTCCAAAATTAGGAGAGAAGGGAAAAAATTTTAAAAAGTACCCTCAATAAAAACTTGCTGTTGAGTTAACACTGGCTCCTGGTGCCCTCTGTGTCTCACAGTGAAACTGTGCTCCAGAGAGTCCTTTTTAAAGAAACTCTATAGATAGGGCTGTTTATTCTTTTTTTTGTTTTGTTTTTGGGCCTCACTGCCCTCTGGTGGTGGGAGTAGAAGGCCCAGCCTTGCTGCTGGATTTGAACCTCCAACCCAGTGGGCCGCAGTCCCGCGCACAACCACGATGCCACCGGGGCTCAGCCCAGCGCCATTTTTTATAAGAGCGAGAGAGACACCCTGACGGAGATAGCCGTTTCAGCTGTACATCGCTGGTGGAAGGGGTTTCCTTCCGTGTGAGGAACTCGAGCCTTTGTCTCTGGTGTGACAGGCAATGGGTCCCTCAAGCGGCGGCAGCTCCCTTGACCTCTGGCCTGTCACATCTGACCTTGGAGTGAAGAGCAGGCTGGCGCAGAGCCCCAACCACCGGGTCCGGCCATGTGGCGTTTTGAGGTGTGCCGTTGTGTGTCAACGCTTTCAAGCTTGGGACACTGGTCTGGTGACAGCAGCTCCGGTGAGAAGCCACACCTACCTCAAACACCTCATCAATAGCTTTCTGGAAACAGTGGAAGTTGTCATCTAATCACCTTTGGAGTTCAAAGTTTTATTCCCTAAGAATGCAGACCAGTGCCCAATATTTAGTCACTTCTTTTTGTTTTGTTTTGTCTTTTGGGGGGGGCATCACTGCCCTCTGATGGGAGTGGGAGGCTCAGCCCTGCTCCTGGAGAGCTGCTGCTGGATTTGAACTGCCAAGCCAGAGGGCCGCCCTCAACCTCTATGCCACCGGGGCTCAGCCGCTAGTCCCTTCTTTTAAATAAAAGACAGTTGTGTGATTCAGCTTGATAATTGTCATAGAATCTTTCTCATAGGCACTCCCACTCCCATCTTCCATGAACATTTGAGAGATTTGTTTTCGAACCTTAGAGGGGGTCAAACTTGCAACTTGCTGCTTTGCTCTCGGAACGAGGAAGGATCCTTCTGCCGGAAAGTCCATACAGACAAGATCCATCAATTGCGATGTCAGTCATGTCACAGCAGACTTCATAGGATCGCATAGCCGCTGGGAAACTGTCAGAGACAAGGTAAATTCTGCTGATGACGTCAAAGAGAAGTGCTTTGTCAAGACCTGCATTTGATATGAAGGTGTTTAATAGGTTTTCCAAGGTCAGCAGTTGTGGAATGAGTTTCTGTACCACCTTGCTAAAGGCTTCCAATACTGAGTGGTCATAGATACTAGTCAAATAAAAGGTAAGATGGAGTTTTTCTAGCCCAGCATTGGCAAGGTCATCCTCGGCCCTCTGATGAATGTCCCTCTGTGTTTCTATTGTGTGGTCATAAGACAGACCATCCACTTTGTGAATAAACACTTCAAAATCCATGTCCGGATTAACTTTGTAGGCTTTAGAAACAGTAATGTGAAGTCCTGACAATGAATGACATAAATCAATGATCCTGGTCTCCTGAAGATCATCTCGTAGTCAAAAGGTGGGTCACAAAAGCCCATCAGCCCAGGAAAACCCCGTATCTGGAAATTCACAAAGGAGCTACTGGAGCTTTCATCTTTATAAGTCTTGTTCGCGCTTTCCACAAAGAGGGTCTTGTTGGGTGACGTTTTATGAAACACCGCCCATGTTTCAGTGTCTTTTCAAATGAGAAGCATCCTTCCTATTCAGCACGCTTCCCCTGAGGTGATTCATACTGAGTACAATTTGCTTTCAATTTTTAAAGTTTTTCTCCTACAATAGCTCCACTTTTCTCTTTCGTTTTTGACAATTCTAGGCAAAGTAGCTCTATGTCTGGATTTCCTGGGGTCGCACCTCCGAAGCGATGCTTAAAAAAGTCCAAAGCACTAGTAGGTTTGTCTGGTTCTTCATAGAACACTGCCAACACTGGACCCAGGGCCTCCTCCCTGCGGCTCCACTCTGTGTCATTGCAAACTCCAACCAGTGCGATGACATGTAGCTGCTATTCACATTCTCACTGAGCTCATAGTTATGGGCCTTGCTCAGTGGGCTCAGCACTTCCGACTTCTCCAAGTACCTCCAGAACCGCTCGTGCTTCCAGTCAGCGGCTTTGTGACGGGCCATAGTGACAGTGGCTGGAGGTTGCTAGTCAGTACTCACCATCAGCCTTTTGCACCACATTTGCTTATGCGCCCACTTCGTCTTCAGCGATCGTGTTGGGAAGGTGAGCATCACAGAATGCCAGATTGTTAGCATGGTGTTCTTGTCTTGAGGGACTACTTGAGGTCCAATGTCCATCTGCAACCTTAATTCTTTTTTAAAAAAAATTTTTGGGGGGTATCACTGCCCTCTGGTGGTTGTGGGAGCTACCCAACCTTAATTCTTAATATATGGATGGGAGTACATAGTTCTATTCCCCCCTTGTTACATATCTATATCTATCTATCTATCTATCTATCTATCATCATCATCTATCTATCTATCTACATATGTACATGCCTGTATTTAGACCTCTATAGATATCCTTTCCCTCCTGGTTCTTTCCTCTATTTCCTTTTACTTTCCTTTTGTCCCACCATCATATTCAGCCTTCATTTGGGTTTAGTAATTCTTGCTGCTACATCACCCGTGATTAAGCCCCACTAAGCTTCCTATGCCCTTCTTTCCACTGATTTTAGTTTACTTGTTGTTCCCTTGTCCCTGGGTCACGGGCAGCAAAGGGCTCACGGGGATCTGGTGGTCCATGAAAAGGTATTCAGTCTCCACTAAGGCCCCGTAACAGGCCAACAGTTCATTTTCAAAAGGTGAGTAATTGTCTGCAGAGGATGGCAGGACTTTACTCCAAAATCCCAAGGGTTACGCTGTGATTTGTCAATAGGGGCCTGCCAAAGACTCCACACTGCAGCTCTGTCTACAACTGACACCTCTAGCACCATTGGGTCAGCTGGGTCATATGGTCCCAGTGGTAAAGCAGCTAGCACGGCTGAACCTATTGCAGGGCCTTTTGTTGTTCTGGGTCCCACTCAAAATTGGCAGCCTTTCGCGTCCCTTGAGAAATAGGTCAGAGCAGCACACCCAAATGAAGGATATGTTGCCTCCAACATCCAAAGGCATTGTGCCTCCCATTTAGTACTTGGGGGTGCCAGATGCAATAGCTTATCCTTCACTTTAGTAGGAATATCTTGCCATTCCCCGTACAACTGGAGCCCAAGAAATTTTACGGAGGTGGAGGGTGCCTGAATCTTCCTTGGGTTGACTTCCCACCCTCTCGCATGCAGATGTCGTACCAATGACTCTAGAGTCTCTGATACATCCTGCTGAGTGGATCCAACAAGCATATTGTCATCACTATAATGGACCAGTGTGGTATTGTGTTGAAGAGGAAGTGATCAAGTTCCCTTTGGACTAAATTATGGCACAGGGCGGAAGAGTTGATGGAGTCCTGGGGGAGAGTTGTGAAAGGGTATTGTTGCTCCTGCCAGCTGAAGGCAAACTGCTTCTGGTGATGCCTTGAGACTGGTATTGAGAAGGAGGCATTGGCCGGATCCATAGCTGCATAACACCAGGAGAAGTATTATGAAACCACATCTGAAAGGGCAGTTGCAATTGGAGTTGCTGCCCGGTTAAGTTTATGACAATCCACTGTCATTCTCCAGGACCCATCTGTTTTTTTACAGGCCAAATAGGTGAGTTTAAAGGAGATGTGGTAGGAATCACCAGCCCTGCTTCCTTCAAGTCTTTGATGGTGTCAGTAATCTCTGCAATCCAGGAATGCGGTACTGCTTTTGGTTTACTATTTTCCTAAGCAACAGCAGTTCTAGTGATGTCCATTGGCCTTTTCTACCACAATAGCCCTTATTCAGGGATCCAATATGGGGGTTCTGCCAATCACTAAATATGTCTATTCCAATGATGCATTCTAGAACTGGAGAAATGACAACAGGATGGATTCACTGGACCCAATGTGAGGCATACCTGAGCTAAGATTCCATTAATAACTTAAACTCCATAAGCCCCCACTCTGCTGATGAATCTTCAAAACATTTTGGGTCTCCTAGAGTTAGTGTCAATTCAGAGTCAGTGCCCAGTAATCCCCGAAAAGTTTAATTCTTTCCTTTTCCCCAGTGAGCAATCACTTTTGTGAAAAGCTTCAGGTCCCTTTGGGGAAGGCTAGAACAAAGACTAACAGTATAAACCTTCTGTGATATAACAAGGTTCTTCCAAGGGACCCGGCTTTCCCCTCATTCAAGGTGGTGTGGTTCTGTAACCTGGCTCAGGTCTGGAAATTGGGGGGTTGTGACTCTCTATTCTAGTGATTTGAGGTGAACATACATCAACATATATCCTTGTGCTGCCATGCTACCCTGGGCACCCATATGCTCACTATACACCCATAGAGGGCCTCTGGCTACATGTCACTTCAGGAGGCCAGTTTGGGCTGCCCTCTCCCAAACCCCACCGCCATTCTTCCTTCTCAGGGAACTATTAGTATTCCTCCACTTACCACATTCAGACATATGAGAAGACGTGGAAAAAAAAGTATTGTTACGCAATCACAGAGAACTTTATTAAGCACAGATATAAAAATGTGAAGCTACTCTTTTTCAACATATCTGCCACCAGTACACTTATGAAGTGGTATTTCCATGTCTCCAATCCTACCCCCAAAGAATTCTGTGCTCTTTGGTGTCCACTTCAAAAAAGCAGTTTGGGTATCTTCCAGAGACACAAGTCATAATCCTTTGAAATGTTCTTGAAGCTTTGGGAATAAAACAAAGCCTCAGGGGCCAAGACCAGGGTTGGAAGGTGGGTGGGATAAAGTTTATCAGTGGAATTCTCCCACAGCTGCCCTTGCTTCCCGGTTGTCCTGAGTGGGAAAAGAAATCCTGAATGCAACTTTCCTGGCCTTTCCCTCACCCGAGTGGTTTTGCATTTCCCGAGAATGTCTATTGTAATGAGTCCTCAGGATTGCCTGTGGTCGTGGTCCACTCAGCTCTTCACCTGATCTTGACCGAACGGCAATTCAGTCCGTTCTCCATTCATTACGCGCCCACACAGTTTTATTTAATTCCTATCTCAATGATGTGGGTTAAGCATCATATCCCTGTTTTACAGTGGTGGAACCTAGGAGCCAGGTCTGAATGGCCAAAGCAGGAATGACTTCCAGTGACTCAATATTCTTGGGTCATCTATACCAGACCTTGGCTTTTCCAAAAACCGCGATGGTGGGATGGCATCCCTGAGCCAAAGAAGCGACAGAAGGGTCGGGGCTTTGTTGCCTCATGTCCTCAGGGCGTCTGGGCGCTGGCACTCTTGAATTACACATAGTCCTGGATTCCATGAATTGGAGATTACTGCCGTCCAGCTTGCTCCCTGTGGGAGCCCTTGGAACCACAGGAGTGGTTAAGAGTAAGTTAAGAGCCCTCCACGTAAAAACCACGTTACTCCAGTCCTTGGTCCTACAGGCATTGGCCCTTCCCTCCATGGCGCTCGGGCTCGCCTCGCCCCCTTTCAGCTGTGACCTGCTTCCCATGAGCCTCTGCTCCCCAGCGCGCCGGCGCTCTGGCTCCCTACCCAGCAGCGCCCGCGCGGCCCAGCACAGCGGACACCCAGGACTCCAAGATGGCGTCTCCCGGTGAGTCCTCGGCCGGGGGCCGGCCTGTGGCCACCGCGCAGGCGGCTGGCGCCGGGGCGCGAGACCCGCGTTCGTCCCGGGAGGGGCAGGGCATGGCAGGAGCCGCGAGCCGCCTGCCTTCGGCTCAGGCTCCGCTTCGGTCCGGGTGCGGCCGGCCTTAGCCTGCGGCCCTGGGCCGGCCAGCCGCGGAGCGGAGGGAGGGCGCCTGGACCGGGTCCTCCCGGCGTGGGGACGCGCCGCCTCGGGTCCCGCTCTCCTGGGCCCGAAGGAAGAGCTTCCGGCTTGCCCGCCTCGGAACCCCACGGGCAGGCTGCCGCCCTTCCCCAAGCGGAAGGTCACGGTCAGACACCAAGCGCCACCCGCCGCCATCCAGGCGTTCCTGAGACTGCGAATCTCTCTGGGAACGGAGGCCGCCGCGTCGGTCTCCTGGGACCTGCCCGGGGCATTTAAACCCCCGACCTTGCCGGGAGCAGCCCACTGCCTCTACCCCGCAGCCCCGCCGTGATGCGCCGGAGCCAGTCCCCGCCTGTGCCGCCCGCCAGCGCGCGTGGAGTGCTTGCGTTGAGAGGGCTGAGAGAAGGGACGTGACCTTGGACGGGTCACCTCGCGGGAGTGGGCAGCGCTGGCAGTAGGAATAGATGGCAGCCGCTCGGCGAACGCTCGTTGCGCTGGCGACCGCAAGGGCGGGCAGCTTGGAGGGAGAAGGGCGCGGCTTCCCCGCCGGTCAAGACCCGCGGGCAGCCCAAGAAACCTCCGGGGGCAATTACTCTCCCTGTAGGACCTGTGATAGGACCGAGCCCTATTCACGGGCTGCCTTTCAGGGACGCACGCTCGTGTACACACTGGACACTCACTGGGTGTGCACTTTCTCCTTTTGGATAAGGGAAGCCACGTTGTAGCCACTGACCCATGCATGCTGTAGCTTCACCCTGGAGTCTGTGGCAGGAGGAATGTTCTGTTCTGCAGATGAGGAAAAGAACCAGCAGCGATCACCTGGCAGTTTTGATCTGTGTGTGTGTGTGTCTCTTCAGACTCCATATTCTTCCTCCAGGGCTGCAGTAGTGAAGCAGGGTTCAGAACAGGATGAGCCGCCGTTTCCCCCTCTGTACAATGAGCTGTCTTACTGCTGAGATGGCCCGTGAAAAGAGAGCGTTTGCCCACGTACCCTTGTCGCTAAACGCCTACCCTGGAGATTGCTGCTTGCAGTGACCTCGTGTGACAGTCAGACTGTACCGTAGGATTTTTCCTAAGTGTCCGTTTCTGTGGAAGCAGATTGCAGGTCTTCTGGGAAGCCCCTGGTGGATTTGAACACCAACCCATCCTTCAGTTTACAGTCAGCAGTTCTTCCAGTATGAAGGCCTTCAGAAAGTTCATGGAAAACTTTTGTTGTCTATTCATTTCATTTTTCCATGAGTTTTTTGAAGCCTTGTATTTGTTGGATGAGGCCGGTGGAAGGTTCAGGCCTGGGTGGGTCCCTAAAGCCGTGCATGTTATTTTTCTGTCAGTGCTTTCACCGGTCATGGCATTTTGACAGTCAGTGGGATGGAAGTTGAGACCCTGACCCTGGTTGTATGGTAGGCCTGAAAGCCTGGACTGTGTGTGAGGGTCTCAGGCACCAGGAGACTTGTGGAAGTCCTCTTATGGACTGTTGTGACTGGTCCAAAAGTTCTGTAGCCTTTCTTTGGATCCCCAAACAGGAACCTTAGACTGGTTCTTCCTATGGTTGTTTATCTTTATGATCCATAAGGTTTCTTACTGTTAATTTTTCATTGTGAAATGGGTGAATGGTTACAGATGAGATCATCTGTTTATATTCAGTAAATTTTCCTGGCGTTTTCACGTCTTCCTAGTCCCTTGTGATCTGGAGACTGCTGAAATATGTTCAGAATCATAGCAGCAGGCGAACCTCCACTGATACACAGGGACTGGCCAAGTGTCAGGTTCATTGACCAGGCACACAAACACTAGAAGGAATGTTTAAACTCACCATGAGAAAAAAGGCATTTCTAAAATACAAATACATGATTAATCTTTCTCTTTGGCTGAGGATCATTGAGGAGGGGGCAGGGCAGAGCTAATGGATTTCTCATTGGACTCAAAGTGGACTGGACTCTGGACTGCTAACCACAAGGTCATGGACACATCTTGTTCATGAGTAAAGCATGAAACAACGGATTCGGCGGAACGTTGGTGCTTTATGGAGTCGATGCCTCTATGGAATGGTTGGGGTGTGTGTGTCAACTGCTGGGTGTGAAGCTGACGAGCTTCTCTGTAAACCTGCCCCTGACTCTCAGTGACAGGGTCAGGGCGCCAGGGTCCATGTCGGTGTTCTGAGCATTGCCTTTTCTCCCGGTTTCAGTGGCCCTGAAGGAGAAGCGCCTCCTGGACGTCAAGCTCTCGGAGCTGCCCAGCTGGGTGCTCATGCGGGACTTCACCCCGACGGGCATCTCCGGCACCTTTCGGAGAGGTCAGAGCCTGCAAGCGGAAGCCGACCTCCGGGTCTCCATAGTGGTCATAAACCAGGGCATGGCCAAGGCGGCACTCACCTCCTTCCTTGGGGTGGAGGGCAGGGAGGGCCAGTCAGGCTCACCTGACCGAGGCTCACCTGGGAGATTTCAGCCAAGGCCTTGTTTTTGTTGCTTTGCATCAATGCTGCTCCCACGGAGCCATTTCTATCCTGAAACCCTACGTGCGAAGGGAGTTTGAAGCACAGATGCCAGCACAGCGCCCCCTTCCGTGGTTAGGGCTGGAAACGCCCTTATCTGTGGGTCTGCCTTGGTTTTAGTGCCAATGCACCCCTCTGTTTCTCGTCTGTTGGTGGCCACTGAGAACACTAACATAGTGTTCCTTCCTGTCCCGTGACTGGAAGGGGAAGGTGGCCTGTCAGCCCAGTGTTCTGATTTTTTTTTTTGCTTTTGGGGGCATCACTGCCCTCTGGTGGTGGGAGTAGGAGGCCCAGCTTTGCTGCTGGATTTGAACCTCCAACCCAGTGGGTGTGCTGCAGTCCTGCGCACAACCACTATGCCACCGGGATTCAGCCCCCTGCTCAGTGTTCCGGCACGCCTCCCTCCTTTCAACCATAGCTTTCTGTGCTTACCTCTACCTGCAGCTCTTCCCCCCGGGGTGGGGAGTGTCCCTGGGGGTGGGTGAATGTCCGCAGGGCTGAAGCTCCCAGTGCATAGAGGGACCCGCAGGACTTTGTTGTAGGATGGCGCCTTGTTCAGAGTTGGCAGGAGGGGATACCTAGGCTGGAGGCAGGATCAAGGGCTCAGAGTCCAAGGTCAAAGCGCAGTACCAGGCAGCTGCAGGTCCTGCATTTGCAGGATCCAGGTCCTCCCTGGGGGCTTCTGTGCATCTTTGAGAATCAGCCAGTGAGTGCAGAACTAGGGGTCCTGAGCCTTCCTTGCTGCCTGCCTTGGCCCGACTGTGTGTGCCGGGCAGTGACAGCCTCTTCTGGCGCAGGTTATAATCGATATTATAACAAGTACATCAACGTGAGGAAGGGCAGCGTCGCCGGCGTGTCCATGGTGTTGGCGGCCTACGTGCTGTTCAGCTACTGCTTCTCCTACAAGGAGCTCAGTGAGTACTGCTGGGGGGAGGGGGCGGGGCAGCAGCACGGTCCATCACTAAACCTGGGCTCCCACCTGACAAACGGTCGGACCCATCAGAACAGTGCTGTGTAGGGGACATTGTTGGGAGCGTTCAGGGAGGGGCTGGGGTTCCCTGGGGCAGCACGGCTGAGGGGGGGGCAGCACGGCTGAGGGGCAGCTGGGAGATGCTGCCTGCTGGTTCCCAAGCCACTGGCTTGAGGTCATCTCCCGTTTGTCTTTCGTGCCTTTCCTGCTGTGCCCTGTGCTTCCACGTTTCATTACTTTCCTTCTCCCTTCAGAACACGAGCGGTTACGGAAGTACCACTGAGGGAGCTGCGGACAGTGCTACCTGCTTGCCTGGCCACTTCCCCTCCCCC
>PVJH01025598.1:0-31249 GCA_004026705.1 Nesogale talazaci
GACACAGCCGTGGGGCGCTCTCACCCTGGCCCTCCTCTTCCTGGGGCGGCGGTCAGGAGGATGGGGGGAGCCACAGTCTGGTGGCGAGAGACGCTTAGGTCTCCCCGCCCGCCGGCAGAGAATCTCCGATATCTGGGTGCGCATCTCTGGAGCTTGAAACAAAGCATTTGTGGGGTAGGGCCCCTTCCTGGACAGGGAGGCCCGCTTATAAGGACCTTTCTACTCACCAGAACCCTTCCTCTTGACCTCCTCGACACCAGACTCAGCGGAGCTCCTTGTAGGGGCTGCTTATCTCCGCGCCATCTTGCTCTCTCTCTTCTGTTTCTGGATTTTCTGTCTTGATCAGTGTACATATGTATATGTCTGTGCAGCTATTATTCTGTGGGTACCAGGCTGTTTTGACAACTGTATAGTAGGTCTTGAGGTCGGCTTGAGCAAGACCACCTACTTTGTTCTTTTTTTTGACTACTACAAACTATTATAGTTTATTTTTATAACTTTAATTTTGTTTTAGATACATCACAGATTTTTATGTATTTTGGATTCAGTTATTTCACTACACTCTTCTGAACAAATTATTAATTTAGACAAAAATTGGAAAAATGAAATATCCATTTTCACTCATTGTGGAAAAATATTGAGCTCTCCTTAAATAAGAGGTTTTGAAACATTTTAATGTAAACCTCAAGTAATATAGTAATCCCCAGGAAAAGAGAATGCAGCATGAAATGTGTATGCTTACTGCTTGTTAACTGATTTCATAATTTTTAAAAATTTATCATTTATCATTTTATTGAAAACGTTTTTCAATAATTTTATTGGGGGCTCTGACAGCTATTATAACATTCAATACATTCTTTTTATCAAGCACATTTGTACACATGTTGTCATCTTCATTTCCAAATATTTTCTACTTGACTTCTTGGTATAAACTCCTCTTTCCCCCTCTTTTATTTTAATCATTCCATTGGGGACCCACACAACTCCCATCATGATCAACACACACGTCAATTGTATGCCTACCACATTTGCATACCTACTGCCTTCATCATCCCACAAACATCCTCCCTCCACTTAGGCCCCCTGTACGAGCTCCCCATATTTCCCTTCCTTTCTTCTCCTTCCCCTCCCCCATATTTCCCCTTCCTTCTTCTCCTCTCCTCCATACCCTCCCCCATGAATCCCTAACATTTTATACTTTGCTATTACTTATTCATATCGTACTCAGTCCGCTGTGTCCCTTCACCCACTTCCCCCGCTGTCCATATTCCAAAGAGATCATATGTAGATCCCTGCAAATGGGTGCCTCCTTCCACTCCACCCTCCCGGTATCACCACACCCACCACTGGTCCTGAAGGGATCATCTGTCCTGAATCCCCCATGTTTCAGATTCCAGTGTACATTCCTGGTCTAGCTGGGTTTGCAAGGTTGAACTGGGATCATGATAGTGGGAGGGAGGCAGCATTTGGGAACTAGAGGAAAGTTGCATACCTCATTGTTGTCACACTGTACCCTGACAGGCTCCTCTCCTCCCTGCAACCCCTCTGTGAGGTGGCGCTGCTTCACTTATTGATGGGCTTTGGGTCCCCACTCCTTATTCCCCCTCCTTTATAATGATACAATGGTTAGTTCTTTGATGCCTAACATCTGCTCCCTTTGAGGAGTTCTTTGCCTATCCTGGGCTTCTTCTCTCTCCATATATAATTGGGATTAACTTTTGCATTTGTTTGAAGAATGATGCTGGGACTTGGATTGGGATTGCATTGAATCTGTATAGTGTGTTAGGTAATATGGACTTTTTTGCAATGCTGAGTATTCCAATCCACTAACATGGGATGTTGTTCCTCCATTTATGTAGATCCCTTTTGGTCTCTGATAGTGATGTTCCATAGTTTTCTTCATACAGGTCTTTTGTTTATTTTTGGTTGGGTTTATCCCTTATATTTCAACTTCTGTATGGTTATTGTGCATAATATTGTTCCTTGATATCTTTTTTCTGCATTTCCATGACTGGTATATAGCAACTCAATTGATTTCTGCTTGTTAATATTGTATCCTGCTATTGTATCCAAACTCCTCGATTGTTTTCAGTAACCCTATTATGGACACCTTGGCCTTCTCAATATATAAAATCATGTTGTTTGCAAATAGTGAGAGCTTCAATTCTTCACACAGTTGTACTCCCTTGATCTCTTATTGTCTTATGGTACTGGCTAGAATTTCCAGGAAAATGTTGAATAAAAGTGGGGATAAGGGGTATCTTTGTTAGGTTCCCTAATTCAGTGAAAATGCTTTCAGCTTTTCTTCATTGAATGTAATACTGTTTATTGGCTTTTATTACATGGTCTTTATTGTATTGAGAATTTCCCCTACTGATCCTATCTTCATGAGACTCTTTATTAGGAAAAGGTGTTGAATATTATCAAATGTTTTTGCTGTATCAACTGATATGATCACATCGTTCTGGTCTTTTTCTTGTTAATATGGTGGATCACCTTAATTGTTTTTTCAATACTGAAACACCTCTGCATCTCTGGTATGAGTACCTCTTGGTCATTATATATAATTTTTTGATATGTTGTTGGATTCCATTTGCAAAGATTTTGTTTAGAACTTTTGTATCTATATTCATAAGAGACAGGTCTGCAGTTCTTTATCCTTGTGGGGTCTTTTCCTGGTTTGGGTATCAGGGTCAGGATGACTTCATAAAATGAGTTTCGCAGTTTGCCACCCCTTTTCTATATTCTGGGAAAATTTGTGTAGGATTGGTGTCAGCTCTTCATTTAGTGCTTGGCATAGATTCCTTTGTAGCCATCTGGACCTTTTTATTTTTTAACTTGGGGATTTCTTGATGACCTTATCTATTTTTTCCTTCACTATGGATCTGTTCAATATTGCATATTTATGTCCGTATGCAATAATTTAGGGAAAGATTGTTTCTCTAGGTATTTGTTCATGTCCTCCAATTTATTGAATTTGTTAGCATGCAGTCTTTTGTAGTATGGTGCTATTATCTTTTTATTTCTGTTGTGACTTCTCCTGTTTCATTCCTAATTTTTTATATTGATGTCTGCTTCCTCTTTTCCTTTATTAACTTTGCTAACAGCTTGTTGATTTTGCTAATCCTTTTAAAGAAGCTGCTTCTTGTATTGTTAAAACTTACCATTGTTCTTCCATCTTCCAGTGTATTTATTTCTACTTTCATTTTTATGATTTCTTTTATTTTGCTGTTGGAGGGATTATACTGTTGCTTCTGTTCTAATTGTTGGAAATGCTATACTAAGGAGGTGAGTATGGTTGTCCCTTCTTTTTCATTTATGAATTTATCACAACAAAGTGACATGCAATGACTGCTTTTGCTGCATCCCATAGTTTCTGGTATATTGTGTTATCATTCTTGTTAGTTTCTAGGAAGTTTCTGATTTCTTCTCTTATTTGGACTATTGCCAATTCCCTTTTGGGATGTGAAATCTTGAGTCTCTATTCTTTCAATTCTTGATTTTCCAGCTCAATGGCATAGTGATCAGAGAAGATGGATTGAATGATCTCTATATATTTGAAATTTCTTAAGCATGTTGCCTATTGTAGAATATGAGCCATGTGCAATGGAAAAGAATGTGTCATATTTTTGTTTTGCTATTGGATAGACAGCTTTATAACTAGCTATGAGGTCAAGTTGATGGATTTTCCTGGTCAGCTCTTCCATTTCTTTTTAGAGTCTTATCTGCAGATCTATCTCTCATTGAGAGTGGTATATTAAAGATCCCCACTGTAATTGTTTAACTAGTGATTTCTCCTCTCATCTCTTTGAGGATTTGGTTGATGAATTTTGAGGGTTTTTCATTGGGCACATATACATTTATTATGGCTATCTATTCATGGCCTATTGACCCCTTGAGTATTATATAATGCTCATTCTTGACTTTTAGTATCTTGTGTACCATCAGATCTAGTTTGTCAGAGACTAATATTGCCACCTGTTTTCTTTTGTTTGATATTAGCTTGGTAAATTTTGGGTGGTATGTGTGTGTGAGTTTATTATTTTCTTCACTTCTCCATTTGATCTATGATATTTTGGGTGCTATTTTCCATAACTTGGTTTCAGGGTATTGTTACAGTCTGTGGTAATCTCATTTTGTGGCGATCATAAAACACTTTGGCCAGCTTTGAGAAGAATGGGAATCCTAGAAAACTTCATTGTGTTCATGAAAATGTGTTTGTGGATCAAAGAAGTTGTGTGAAAAGAACAAGGGCATACTACCACAGAGTTAAAAAATATTTGTGTCACAAAGTTGTGTCCTTTCATCACACTTATTCAATCTATATGGAAAAAATAACCAGGGAACCTGGATTATGTGAAGGATTAGAGGAAGGCAACTGTGCTTGCTGAAAGTGGGAATGATTTGAACCACTTGCTGATGTAGATTAAGAAGTGCAACCTTCGGTATGGATTAAGACTCAATGTAAAGAAGAGCAAAATCCTAACAAATGGACAAATCATGATAAATGGAGGAAAATTTGTAGGTGTGCCAAATTTCATTTTGCTTGGATTCACAATCAGTGCTCATGAAAGCCGCAGTCAAGATATAAAAAGATGCTTTTCAGTGGGTAAATCTACTGCAAAAGATCTCTTTAGAGCATTGAAAAACAAGATTATCATTTTGAGGACTAAATTGCACAAGACCCAACACATGGTATTTTCAATTGCCCCCTAGTCATGTGGAAGTTGGATGTTGACTAAGAAAAATGAAAGATTAATTGGTACATTTAAATTGTGATGCCAGAGAAGAATATGAAAAGTACCATGGACTGCCAAAAAGACAACAAACATTTTTTTTGATGAAGTAAGACCATACTGCTCCTTAGAGGCAGGGATGCCAGAGCTTGTTCTATACACTTTGGACCTTCTGTCAGGAGAGGCCAGTACCTACAATGATGATGAGAAAGAGGAAGACCCTTAAGGAGATGGACTGACATTGTGAGAACTGTTTTGTTCTGTTGCTCATCCAGTCAATATAAGCCAGAACTGACTCAGTAGAACCTATAAACAGCAACATCTTTGGAAACAAAGACAAGAAATAGTCTTCAACCATCCAAGTATTACAGTGACATGCTTAAACATGTGTGTGACTGGAGCAAACTTGTGCACAGAGGACCTGGAGTCCTAGAGCAATACTTTCGGACTTGACCTTGAAAATCTAGAGTCTCACTACTTTTCACTCCTTCAACTGCTATTCTAATGGTTTCATTTCTTATAATTGCCAATGTGAACTGTTGTGATGGCCTTATAACTAGTGTCCCTGTTTCCAGCCATAGCCACTTGGTCCCACAATATCCAGAATGCTCCTTCTATAATGTAATGTAAATCATGATTCTTCTCTGCTTAAAGTCTTCCGATTTTTTATTTTCTCGAACCCACTGTGTTAGGCCAGATTGGCTAGAGAAACAAATCCAGAGATACTTCTATGTGTATATGAGAGAGGTTTTATATCAATAAGTAATTATGTATTGTGTTACTTTGGGCAGACTGGAGAAACAAATCCACAAAAACTCTTATGTGTATAAGAGAGAGTTTTATATCAAGGGTAAGTGTAAAATTAAGAAAACATTTCAACCCCATCAAGTCCAATCCCAAAAGTCTGAGTACATATGTTTGACACCAATTCACAAAGTTCTCAAACTCACAAAACACATAATGGTGCTGAATTCAGGAGGATCACAGGGCTGTGTGTAGAAAGTCATTGAATCCAGTGGCAGTGCAAGCATCTCAGCACTGACAGGGGTCTCCACTTGGCTTCTCTAACACTCAGGGATGCATCAGGGTAAGTCCTTGTGGCTTCTCCACAGGGAAGACTCACAGGAAGTAAGACCTCTAGCTGAACCAGAGAACTGCCAAAGGAAGCTGCACCCTGGTCCGATCATCAGAAAGCAAGAGACCTGAGAACTTGAAAGGTTCGAGGCTCACCAAGCCATTTATCTTTCCACCTTCAGTCAATCCCCCATTATTTATTTGCCAGGTTGGCACAATAAACCTTAACTATCTTATATTTCAAACAAAAATCCCAGTCCAGATTAAGTCCATCTGATACTTGTCTACAAGTGCCTCTTCAGAATCACTCAGTCACATGCAATGATGCAGAATTCAGAAAGAACACAAACTGATGTGCAAATAAAACCTCATGGTTGCTGTATTGCAGGTCTCAGGGTGGCTCAACAGCAGGAAGGCAAAGGCAGAGAGAGAGGGGCTGGTCTCCAAAGATTCTTTTTTCTCAGTTGCACCTCCATAGGAGATAATCAAACTAAACTCTGATTGACAAACTAAACTCTACTGGTATGTTCTTAAAGGTGCCATGTTGTCACAAAAATATCCTATCATGTCTACAGTCCAAAGCCATTGTCATCTAGTCAATTTAGCATTTCTGAGGCTATAAATCCTTATTGTGGGGGGGGGGGGCGCTGAGCCCTGGTGGCATAGTGGTTGTGCGCGGGACTGTGGCCCACTGAGTTGGAGGTTCAAATCCAGCAGCAAGGCTGGGCCTCCTACTCCCACCACCAGAGGGCAGTGATGTCCCCAAAACAAAAAAACAAAAAAATCCTTAGGGGAACAGAGCTTTCTTCTTCTCAGTACCTAGTGGTTTGAACTACCAACAGCACCATCAGTGCAAGTCCTTAATATAATTTCACATCCTGTATTAACTGGTTCCACCTACTTCTTCTCCTTTGCAATCTTCCCTACTCACCTGCATCTACTTTGACTTGCTTCCTGTTCCTTGAACATACCAAATATACTCCTGCCTTTGCCCTCTGGAATGATGTCTTCTTTTCTCCAAAATATTGTTATGCCAGATAGTTTCTTGAAGTTATTGACTCAAATGCCATGTCTTAGAGAGACCTTTTCTGATGACCATAAGAGAAATTGCATCTTATAGTGTACTCCCCTGCTTAATTTCTTTCATAGCATCAATTGACAACTGACTTATTATTTATTTATTATTTGCCCTTCGTTCATCACATCATCCCTCCACTCAACATTATGTTTCTTTAGAACAGTGGCAATATTTGTCTTATTTCCTTCTGGGTCCTCAGCTCCCTGAATGTGGTATAGGGTAGATGATTAGAATTTATTCATTGAATCGATGAATGTCCACCATGGCACTGGCACTACAAAAGTGTGAGGCTTCACATCTCCTACCAAGAATTAGGCTGTTAATCTTTCTGAATGCTTTTCTAATTCCTAGAGATGCCTCAGCTAAACAGCAGCAGAGCTGATCTACTTCAACAGAGCTGTTGAGTTCAGTTTCCAATTCACCTTGACTGATGCTTTGGATCAAGTTATGCTTTGTGGAAAATTTATTCCCATCTGCAGTTATATCTTCCAACAGGGAGAAGGCAATCGTTTCTTTTTGACATAATTTCCAAGGCAATTTTCGCTGGCTTGGAGAACTCACTTGCAACTATACATATGTTCTGAATTTCATCCTAGTAAAATTAAGCAAAACACCTGTAATTTAACCATCCTTCCATTAACTTGTGTTTTCTCATTTTTTGACTTTCCTATTTTAAAAAATTGATTTTCTTTGCTTTCTGCTTATATTCTCAAGCTTGTGACTTTGGAGTTCTCTTTAGGAAACATGCTGTCTCTTCACAATGTGCACATGTGTTTGTATGTGTGTAATGCACATATGTGGAGTAGGTAATAGAGAATTGTTTGTACATAAAATATTTCCAATAAAAACAGATGTAGTTTGAAATAATTAAATAGTATATGGCATAGTTTCATCTTTGTTCTTTCTTATATAATCTTATATAAAATTGTACAATCTTATATAAGTCCCTTGCACTTTATAACCTTTTTAATAAATGACTCAAAAATCATTCAATGATTATGTTACTTAGTAATTTAATATAAGTAATCCTTACATCCAAGAGAAAATTTGTTACTCTTACTTTGCCAGAAATGTTATACATTTTTCTTTTTTTAAATAGTGATTTGGGTGACAGTTTACAGAAAAAATAACTTTTCTTTCAGTCATTCATATGCATTTTTTGTTGACATTGATTACAATTACCCACATATAACAGCATTCTCCTTGTTTCTTGTTTGTGATTATCATTTTACTTCATCATTCTTCCCTAATATTTCTTGCCATACTATTCAGTGTTGTCTCACATCTCATTTCCTAAACACACACACACACACACACAGCTGTCTAGGATCTCCTATTATGGTTCCTTTATGAATGGTTTGGCTTACCAGTTCTGGTCTCTAGGTGGTGGAAACTGAGGTTGGTATGGTCTTTTCGTCCTTGGGATTGCTTCTGATTTTCTTTGCTCTAGGTTGGAAAAGGCCGAGAACTAAATGTTGGATGATGATTCACAAGCTTTTAAGACATAAGCTACTAGTCATCAAAGTAGGGTGTAGGACATTATCTTTGTAAACGATGATAAGTCCTCTGAGACTATGGTCCTGATATTCCAGGCTCGGTGACTCATTTCCTCAAGAAGTTTGCATATGGCCAAGAAGCTTTCAGAACTTTTCTCTTGCATGTTCTGCTATTTGTAGCACAGATAAATACACATTAGAAAGATCATTTGTCAAACAAGTTTGTGGACATAGTTCCATTAAACTTTCCACCATTTTCAGCTTCAGTGTCTATATATGTATCAATTTATAGATTATTGTTATGCTGTTAGTGTGGATTGTGTACATAATACTATTTACCTTTGTTGCTTTCAGCTTTTGTTCAGCTTTTGTTTTGTGTTGTTTTTTGCCTGATGTCTTCTACCTGCCTGTTGGAAGAAGTAACTGCAGGTTACCTTTTAGATCATTTTGTGCTGACCAAGTCCTTACCTTTCCCTGTACTCAAGTGACTATGTTTCTACACTTTAGTTAGTGATTTACTCAGTCTTCCCCACCTACTCTTGGCTTCTCTTACATAATTATTCATGTTGTGTATAAGACCATAAGAGCAGTTTCATATAATATGTATCCTTTTGTAATTGCTTAATATCACTTGGCATAATGTCTTCAAGGTCACTCATGTTAGGAGGTATTTCACAGTTCATAATTATTATTAAAAAATAATTTTATTGGGGGCTCATACAACTCTTATAATGATCAGTATATACATCAATTGTATGCAGACCACTTTTGTACATTCGTTGCCATAATCATTCTCAAAACATTCTCATTCTACTTCGAACCTTGGTATCAACTCCCCACATTCCCCGTCCCTCCCTTCTCTCCCTCTCTCATGAGCCTTGAATAATTTACAAATTATTATTATTATTATTTTGGAATATCATACACTGTCTAATGTGTCCCTTTGCCCACTTCCCTGTATGCTGCATAATATCCCATTGTATTTTATTTTTGTGGCAGATTATGTCAATTGGTATCATAGTTTGCAAACTTATTCATGTTGTTGAAGGGTGCCTAAGTCATTTCGATCTTGTTTCTATTGAAAATGATGCTGCAATGAACCCATTTGTTCAAGGTTTTTTTCCCTCTAGGATTTGTACCTAGTGCAGGACTGCTGGATTATAGGATCTTTATATTTTCCACCTCTTAAGGAACTGCTAAAAAAAATTGTCAAAATGATCACAGCATTTTACAGTTCCCCCAGGCATATACGAGGGTTCCAGTCTTTCATCATACCAGTATTTTCTGTTTTTGTTTTTTTGTTTTAGTTAATTGCTATTATAATTGGGGTAAAATGATATCTCATTGTTATTTAGACTTGCATGTTTCTAAAGGCTAATGACTGTGCATATTTCTTATGTGTTTATTAGCCATCTGAATGCCTCCTTTAGCATGTCGGTTCATCTTCTCTGTTCATTTATTAAGTTGCATTATTTGTGTTTCTGTTGTTACATATTTCAACTTTTGATAAATTTTAGAGACAGTTCCTTGTCCAATATGCCATTGTTAAATATTTTTCCCAGTTTGTAGGCTCTCTTTTAACTCTTTAGATGGATTCTTGTGTTTTGCATAAATGCTTTATTCTTAGATTCTCCCAGTCATCTAGTCTCTTTTGTTACTTGCTCATTTTTACTTATGCTTGGTAGTGTACTTATGCCCTGTATTTGGACTCCTAAATTTGTCCCTATTTTTCTTGGATGCTTTATAGATGATATTCAATTTGTGCTAGTTTTGTACATGATAAGAGATGTGGATCCCGATGCAGATGAATATCAAGTTTTGCCAGTATCATTTTTGAAAGATAGTATCTTGTCCCCATTTAATAGGTTTGGGCCTTTTGTCAAAGATCAGCAGTTCTATAGACTTTCAGCGAGATGGCAGACAAGGCAGAAACTGTACCGAAAGCATCTATAATAGCTTTCACTATAGAAACTTCATTCAGCTTTGTGCTGGACAAGGAGAGAACAATAGTTATACCTTTGATGGAGGCTTACTAGCAGAGTTTACAATATTAACAAAATCAGAGTTTAGATGACTGTGTTTATGGACTTTGACTATGATGTTCCCAGAGTCTGTTGCCATGTGCCCCTGGTCCAGTCTCTCATTCTCTCATATTCTTTGTTTATGGCTAGGTCATTTTTATAACTTTGGACCCTATATGCTCTTTATCAATTCATATGTTTATAGCCCATGTAAACACATATGTAGGAATATTGTGTATCAGACCTAACTCATTGGGGTAGTGGCATTTGCCTTATAACACTTGCTTGTCTATCTTGCTTACTATAATATGTAATGTATTGCGTCTGTGTTGCATTTGACTCGTGCTTTTTTCAATTCTCTCTTTGACTTGATCCTGTTGTACTGACTTCTCTGTTATCCTTTATTGCCTTTCTTCACCTAAGTTGTTAGGTGTCTTTAAATTGATTTATAATTTGCCATGAATTTTCATCTAACCCCTGGTAACCTTCAACTACTGTTTCTTCCTGTGTTTAAAACTTTTCTGGACTTTTAATAATTGTCATTTCATACAATATTTATTCTTTAGGAATTGTTTTTCTGCACTGAGGATAGGGATACTTTGACTTACTTTTTGAGTAACAAATCAGACAATATCAATCACTAGAGAAGGATATGATTGACAAAATAGAGGCTCAGCAAAAACGTGGAAACATTCTCAGAGTGGTGGATGGACACAATAGCCACAACAATACACTCAAATATATCAATAATTGTGAAACTGGAGTAAGATAGGACAATGTTTATTCTGTTACACTTTAATTGCCGTTCATTTAACTGCATATGTAACACAATGATGTATTATATACTATCATAGGCTTTCTATTAATATTTTATTTCTATTTTGACTTTTAGATTAAATCTCTGTCTCCACATCCAAATTTTGACACCCACATTTTGTTTTTTTTTAATGAGTTAGGAATTCAAGTCAATTAGTTTGGAAGAAATTAGAAAAACTATTTTTAAAATATAAGACTGTGGGGAAAATGTTGTTGTTTAAGCTAGTTCAGATTGTCTCTTGAGTTACTTGAACAAAATTAGTTCCTTAAAACTTGTGTGTGTGTTTTTAAAAAATGCACAACTACTCAAAAGAACATGCATAGATTTGTTTGGGAGAAATCTATCTACCTTAGGGAGAAATCACTCAATTCAAATCATGTGTGATATGTAAAATAGCATTTTGAATATTCATATGATGATGTGGAAATCAGATCTCCGGAACACTAAGCCTTATGGAATGAATTGCTATGAAGAGGACATTATGAATGCTTTCCCCCTAATGCCATTATTGCAGTCCTATCTGGTGCCTTTGCCCCTATATACTGGATCACAAACGAGCAACCATGCTTACAGAAAAATGAAAGATTTGCCCTCAATTTAATTAGAAAAATCACTTTGGAAGAGAAAAAACATTTTAGCACAATATTTTCCTGGATGAATCTTAATTCTGGTAATCTGAAATGAGTATTCTTATCCATTCCTTTTGCTTAGCTTGTTTTTGCAACATTGACATTTCACTTTGCTTCTACTCAGTTTTAACTCCTATTTGAAATTGTTTCTGAAATATATTGGATGTTTGTTTGTAGACTGCACAATAATACTTGTTTTTAAAGCTCATGTTGTTATGCCCAAATTTTCATTTTCTAGTTTCATTCCTCTCATTAAAATATGTCAAAAAATTTTTCTCAGAACAATCTAAATTATCTTCAGTTTTTTCTAGTAGAAGGGAGACAGCTTTATATCAAGTATTTCATCCTACTTTCATAATGCATTTCACATTCTTATTTTGGCATACCTGGTCAGAGTATTTTTATCTTTATGCTACTGCTGGGTTTTCAATTTCAAATTATTTACAAAATATGTATTACAACATGTTTTACAATGATATTAATTGATTCATACACTTGTAATATTCAATCAGTCTTTTGCCTTGGATCAACAAGTTGTCTAAAGAAGGATTCTTTTTTAGAAGCAGCTAGCTAATAGAGAACACAACAGATTTGTAGTTAATTGTATTTCCAGAATTGTCTCTGTGTAGCTAGCACTGGACATCTCTTTTTAACACCTTCAAGGCTTATATTTGTATAAGAGAATTTGAGCATGGAGAACCTGGTGACCTTTGGATGTCAATTTAATCCTTCATAGCCATGTTTGGGTTTAGAAATGGAAAGAATGGCTTATGCTGATCAAACAAAGAAAATGTCAATGATCTTGTTAGTTTATAGTTAAAGATGAAATGCATATTCCAAGGAGAAACCAAGAGCAGGTTCTTTCTCTAAAGCAGACTTACTCAAGACGTTTCCATGGACCAGACTTCTTTGTTGACACAAGATACGTACAGAAACTAAGAAGGTTTACAAATTGTTACAGGCATCTGATGTTCCAGTGAAATCCAAGGTGTGGTTATAGGCATACCGCATCCCATAGCACTTCATTTTTTGTGATTCACAGATGCCACATATTTTACAAATTGAAGGCTTCTGGCAACTTCATATTGAATAATTCTATCAACTCCAATTTTGGAAAAGCATTCTTACTTAGTGTTTTTGTGTAACCCCTTGTTAATTCTAGCAAAATTCCAAACACTTTTATAATGCTATTGCACATTAAAATTCTAATGCACATATGAAAATAGCTTTTGCGTCAACTGGGAAAACAAAAAAAATATTTGTATTTCATTTTATTGGAATATTTACTTTACCATGATGGTCTAGAAGTGACCCCACAAGATCTCTGAAGATGCTGATAGTAACCTGCCTTATTGAAAAATGTGAACACCAGTATGGATATTGTTGAACTCATGTGGTGTTCCATATTGCATAAATTGTGTATTGGTCATGTAGGACTTGAAGGTATAATCCAAGATGGATTTTAAATAAACAAAAATGTTATCTATCTGTGGAGAATATGTGAAGCATTTCTCTAAATAAAGAGAGTGGTTTCAAACTACTGATCTTGCAGTTAGCAGCTCAACATGTGTTCATTACACCATTGTCAACTTCTGCAGGCAAGTTATCATATGAAAAAATATTATTTTCCAGGAAAAAAATGGTACATATTAGTGTGAACATTAGAATTTAAAGGAGACAGGCAGAATGATCCTCATTATACCTCAAATAATTTTTCTAGTGTGGCCCCTACAAAAAAACAGATGAATGTGTACAAAAGATGGTGAATCAATACAAATTCAACTCAGTAGTATTCTTGATTTATCTACTTACTCTGCTGAAAGTTGTATATTTGCATAGCTTCAGATACACATTTTGTAGTCATTCTTCTGGCAAATTTTTTTCCACATGCATTAAGTATAATCAGAAATAGTTCTCATCTATATTGTGGTGTTCTTAGAGACAAAGCTATTATGGGTTGTGTTAACTCTCTGAACTCTGATATGTAATACGAAAGCAGTTAACTCATTTTGAATATCTTGTTGCTGCACAATATTAATGAAAAATGTTGGGACAAGAAAATCGAAAGGGAATAAGAACATTTGATATTTTGGTAAGATACATATGCTTTAAAAGGTGGGAAATTGAACACTGCAGTTTCAGGAACCTGTTACATCAGAAATGTTTAGCATATAGTGGTCTGGGACATGCTTGAAATGAATATACAAATGATTGTCTCCTATATGTACCACCACTAACAATATGTATGCCTTTTTGGATAATTGATATAGCATATTCTATTCTTGGGACTGCTGCTTTGACCTGTTTCTTGAACTATATGGAAAGTTGCAAACTTTGCATAGGACTAAAACTATGAAAGGCTTATGTAGCAGATCAGTATTGTAAGTAGTATTGGTTTATTAAGTCATAAAACCTGTCAGAGTCTATGGTACTGGTACTATTTGCAATAAAGAAAAAGTGCCATATAGTCATTGACAAACCTTGATAAGAAAAACAAAATATAGCTATCAAAAACTCAATAAAGTAAAAAATCAGAATATCTCATAGCCATTGAGTTCATGGCAACTCCTAGTAATTTTATTGGAGACTATTTGGGTTTCCAAGACTGCAATATTTTATAGGAATAGAAAGTATTTTATAGGAATATAAAATCACATATTTTTTCCACATAGCAATTAGTGGTTTTGAACTGAAGAGCTGGGTTAACAGCCTAATAACTACTACTGCTCCAGTGCTTCTCAAGAAAGTATCAAAATATTAAAAAAAATCAAACCATATATTGAATTGGACACTTTTGTTGCACATGTCTTCTTTAAAGTCTTAAAGAGCAAATATATCATTTTGAGGATTAAGTTACCCTTGACCCAAGACCTGGTATTTTCAGTCATCTCAGGCATATGAAAGATAGGCAATAAATAAAGAAGTTCATAGAAGAATTGATGCATTTGAATTATGGGGTTGGTTAAGAATATTGAAAATATCATGGACTCCCAGAAGAATCAAAAAATCTGTTTTGCAGGTAGTACAACCAGAATACTTCTTAGAAACAAGAATGTGAATTTTTTCTCACATAAACCAGGCCAGGGAAAAGAATGTCAGTCTTGGTAGAGGGTCTAAAAACTCTACAGGAAGATATTAAATGAGATGAACTGACATAGTGACAGCAACAATGAACTCAAACAGAATTATAGTGGTGAGGATAACACTGGAATGGGCAGTGTATGGAATAGTGTTGCTTTGAGTTGGAACTGACTTGATGGAACCTGTGTTAGTCTGAGTGGATTAGAGAAACAAATTCATAAATACTCATATGTGTATAGGAAAGAGTTTTGTATACAAGAGCAATTGAATATTGAGAAAACAACCCAGTTCACTCCAAATCAAGTCTATAAGTCCTATGTTTTCCCATATATCTGACACCAATCTATATAGTCCTCTTCAGACTCATAAAACACACGCAGTGACACTGAATGCAGGAAAATAACAAGCCAGTGGGTAGGAGGTTGTGGATCTAGTGATGGTAGAAGCATCTCAGTGCTAGCAGGGGTCTCCAAATGGTTTCTCCAGCTCCCAGGGCTCTGCTTGCATCTCTGTAGCTTCATGTGGCTTTTCGTCAGAAATGTCTCAGAGAGAGTCATCCTGTGTCCCACCTCCAGCCAGCTGTTTATCTCCTTAATGTCTCTAAAGGACATCATCATGCTGGGACCTAATTGACAGGTTAAACTCCATCCCTTCAGTCTTAAGCCTCAAATTGACCATAGATTATGTAACTACTACATCCCTCGCAACAACCACAACAGCAACAGGGTTCTGTTACAGGGTCCTATCGTATGCAGAAGAGTTATATGTACTAGGCAAAAACAAAATCTGGCAAAGATCAATGGGAACAAAAATGTCAAACACTATGCACAATTCTGTAACAATATTAATAAACAGCTAGTTAGTAATGTAGCAAATACTTGAATGTGAACGCACCCACAAGTATATAGAGGCTTGGCAGAAAATATTTCTACACATGTATTTGTATGTGCTTCAAATATATCCCAGGATATTATAAAGCCTACAAGGACCAAAGTTGTGAAAACTTTGAACTGTAACCAAATACCATGTGGGAATGGCTTAGGGCTATAGTCTCAGGGGCAACTAGCGTAACAAAATTCATATAGACAAAGTCTACCTCCATTTTCAGTGAGAAGTGATTGAGATCTTAAACATTTATTAGTAGACATCTAAGATGCAATTATTGTTCTATCTTGTTTGGGGCAAAAAGTAGTGAAACAAAGAATAGACCACATATCTCTACTACTGAGACTCTAGAACAACTAGTAACTCCTGTTGACCAATCTGAAACATTTCATACTAGGAATCTCTGGACAAAGAGGGAAAAAATAGAGCAAAATATAAAATGAAATAAGTCTAACTTACTGGTCTTACAGAGACTAATGGAAGCCCTGAGATTGTGAGCTTGAGACACCCTTCAAGCTTTGAATTGAACTAACTCCCAAGGATCAACTTTCAACTTGGCAAACAGACCTATATAGGGAAGAAATGTATCCCTCAATGCCACCAACCACACAAGACCAAAAGGGTAACATTTATTAGCGCAAACACAAAATAAAGCAAGCAAGAGGCAGGTATGAATTAGTAGAAAGAGGAAACCCAGGGAGGATGTTGGAGGAATAATGTTACATTGAAGGAATTACATCATTGTTCCACAATAATATTTGTACAAATTGTTGAATGGCAAAGCTAACATATACTTTAAACTTTCACCCAAACTGCAATAAATGAAAGAAAAAGTAAAATAAAAATAACAACTAACAAGTTGGGTACTCTATTGGGCCCTTGTATAAGTGGACTTTGTATATGGCACGTTAGTGATTATGTGACTAGATTGTTCATCATGCACTGTGTTCTGTCAATCCATTAAGCCATAATGTTAGCCAAGTCCAGTAGCAACTCATTGTGGAGTGTTCATGCTATATACAAGTTTGGATGAACAAAGTCAAGAGCACAATTAAACTGCAAGTGGCCAAGGTTCCCATGGTGAGACACGTGTTGCACCGATACTTTCCCCTCAACTTTTATTTATGACTATATAGGTCATCCCTTATGACCAATCACTGGGGAAGGGTCATTTGGATTACAGATGTCCCAGTTTGGAATATAGACATGAATGAAAATGTACTTTTGTCCTATGAAGGAAAGACCCTAAAAATAGCAGCAATGGAAGGCACAATCGAAAGGATAGAAAAAAACTACTCCTTTTATTTGAGATATTAGCTAGTTTTAGATCAGAATAGATAGATTCATAAGCAATGGAGAATATCTTGGCTAATTGATTGCAGACTGGAATATAGGAGTCGTGAAGGTATAAGGATGGGCAAACTGTCATGGGAACAAAGTGAAAATCTTTGCAAGTCTTCCTAAGGCCTACCAGTGAGCATTAGTGATAAAGGTCTTGGCCAATTGATGTCAACTAGCCATTGTCATCATCACTTTACTGACAGTCTATTGTGATCACAACAAGCAAGGTTGAAGACTCTAAGGCGAATAGCATGGGTTTCCTCCTACCAAGGCATATCAGGTTGGTGTTACAGATGTCAGTCTGCTGACAATAGAGATTGATACTCAGTACCCTCTATAGCATCATTCCTCGAGGAGAAAAAATATGTCATTTGGTGGTAAATTAATTTCTTTTTTAATATAGATTGTATTGGGGGGTCTTACAGCTTGTATAACATTCAATGCATCATTTGTATTAAGCACACTTGTCCACATGTTGCCACATTCATTTCTAAACATTTTCTACTTAAATCGCTTGCATAAGCTCCATTTCCTCTAGTTCTTTTTTTTAAATTCCAGATCCCTATATTTCCCCTTCCCCTTCTCCTCCCTCATGAACCCCTAATAATGTACAAATTGTTATTACCTCTTCTTTCATACAGTGTCACCTCACCCCCCCCCATTGTCCGCACCCCAGAGAGAAGGTCACATATAGATCCGTGAAATCAGTTCCCCCCTTCTACTCCACCATCCCTCCACCCTCCCAGTATCACCATTCCCCCCACTAGTCCCAAAGGATCATCTATCCTAAATTCCCCATGTTTCCGACTCCAGTGTACATGCCCTGGTCTAGCTGAATCTGTCTGGTAGAATTGGGATCTGGATAGTCGGTGAAAAGAAGCATTTGAGAATCAGAGGAAAGTTGCACTTTTCATTGCTACTTCACTGTACCTAAACTGGCTCATCTCCTCGCTGCAACCCCTCTTTAAGAGAATGGCCCTTCACTTATTGGTAGGCTTTGGTTCCCCAATCTGAAATCCCCCTCATTTATAATGATACAATTTTTAGGTCTTTGATGCTTGATACTGAATCCCTTTGACACCTTGTGGTCACACAGGCTGGTATGCTTCTTCCATGTGGTCTTGCTTCTTAGCTAGATGGCCACTTATTTACCTACAAGCCTTTAAGACCCCAGATGTCACATCTTTTGATAGCCACGCACCATCATTTTTCTTCACCACATTTGCTTATGCATATATTTGTTATCAGCGATCATATCAGGAAAGCGAGTATATAATGTTATAATTATTAGTTACTAAAACCTGATAATTGATCCCTTTGGCATGCATCTCTTGGTTCCACAAGCTGATGTGCTTCTTCCATGTGGGTTTTGTTGCTTCTGAGCTGGATGGCAGCTTGTTTACTTTCAAGCCTTTCAAGACCCCAGACACTATATCTTTTGATAGCCGGGAGCCATCAGCTTTCTTCACCACATTTGTTCATGCACACATTTGTTTTCAGTGATCGTGTTAAGAAGGTGCACATCATGGAATGCCAATTTAATAGAATAAAATGTTCTTGCACTGCGAAAGTACTTGAGTGGAGGTCCAATGCCCAGCTGCTGTACTAATACTAACCCTATAAGTATATGCATATGCATATTGGTCTATTTCCCTATCATCATATATGAATATATGCAACTATGTACATGCCTATTTGTAAGCCTTTAGAAATATTTTCCCCAGTTCTTTTCTCTATTTCCCTATACCTCCTCCCGTCCCATCATCATGCTCAACTTCCATTTGGATTTCAATATTTACAATCTGTTACATTAACTTTAGTCAATCCCTATCAGCTCTCCCACACCCACCATGCCACTGACCCTGAACTACCCGCTGCTCCCCCATTCCCAGATGGGCCAACAGCCCTGCACGTCCACCCTGGTATCATCAGTCCCATCATCCCCACTCCCCAAACTTCCCCTCCAGCCCACCCCATCCAGGTAGACCGGCTGAGAAAACAACAGGCACAAAAAAGGGCATCCCAAAATCAAGAAACCAAAGAAAAGAAAACAATGAAAACATCAACAAAAAACCCCCAATGTCCAACATAAACACCTACATGCAAAAATACAAAGATAAAAGCAATACAAAATCCTGAAAATAGTTTAAGGTCTGTTTGTTGACCTTCAGGAGTGTCTCCTGGTTGAGTCGGATGGGATGCCACATTCTGGCCTCAAAGTATATCCTTGGTGCTTCATCTGGAGCTCCATGCTCTGTCGCACACCCTTAATTTTTTGCCATGGTGTGGTTGGGCCAGACGGTATAATCCTGACCCTGTTTCTCCATTGGTGACCCCTAAAAGGCCTTGGGTCAGTGAGGATAGCTGTATTCCATATTGGACCCGGCCATATGGTCCTCTCTTTGTATTGGCTGTTCTGAATGGGAATATCATCCGGAAGGCTCAGTGCGCCAGGTTGTATTGCATTCTGTCTTCCTCCTCCTTCATTTGTTCTCATGTGCTCTGGTCAGGCATATCTCTCTCCCCAAGCTGCGGCTTCAGTGCTGACTCCAAGGCAAACTCCCTTGGGGGAACGGTGGCTGGCCCTGTAGTTGGAATTGGGGTTGTGCTCTCAGACCTCTCCACTGGTTCTCCGCCCCACTGTGTGATGCTGCATTCACATCTAGATCACTGTATTTAAGTTTGGTTCCTCTTTTCCTGTGGAGATATAAAAAATACACTCTCCTTGGGTAGGTTAGTACCTCATTCCCTCTTTACATAACACCATCTGACACCCCCCCCCCCGTGCCCCACCCTAGTTGGCTACCTATGTACCTCTGGATTTGGTCTGACCCCTGCCATACTACCTGGGCCTTCCCCCAGGATTTTCTGTGTTCTATAGATTTTTCCTGGTGCCCCTTTTGCATTTTTTAAAATTATTATTAAGCTTATCTCAGTGGACACATATTGTACATGTCCTTTTGCGCTTGGCTAACTTCACTTAGCGTAATTTCCTCCAGTTCTTCCCATGTGGAGAGGTGCTTCATACGTTCATCACTGCTTTTCAGCGATGCATAGTACTCCATTGTATGTATGTACCACAGCTTTTTAATCCATTCATCAGTTGATGGAAATTTGGGCTGCTTCCAACTCCTTGCGATTGTGAACTATGCTGCGATGAATATTGGAGCACAGATCTTTGGTCGTGGATTGTTGCTTGTCTCTTCTGGGTATATGCCCAGCAGGGGAATTGCTGGGTCATATGGTAGTTGAATTTCCATCTGTTTTAGATACCTCTATATTGATCTCCATAGTGGCTATACATACCTACAGGTCCACCAGCAATGGATAAGAGTCCCTTACCTCCCCACAGCCTCTCCAACACTTGTTGCTTTCTAATTTTTTGAATTGGGCTATCCTAGAAGGTGTTAGGTGGTATCTCATTATTGTTTTGATTTCCATTTCTCTTAAGGCTAATGATCGGGAACATTTTCTCATATGTTTATTGGCCATTCTGAGATCTGCCTCTGTGAAACTTCTGTTCAGTTTCTTTGCCCACTTCCTCAGTGGGCAGTTAGTTTTGCTCTTTTGGGAAGCTATTAGGGTATTGTAGATTATAGTAATAAGGCCTTTATCAGATTTGTCATTGCCAAAGATGTTTTCCTAGTCCATCTGTTCTCTTATTACTCTTGGAGAATTCTTTCGATTTTATTTTCAGTATATCCCATTTGTCTATTTGTGCCTCCTCTGTGGTCGTGTCCTTTCTATTTCTGATAGCCTATGTAGTGCCTGTGTCAGTGTTCTCAGATTGGTCGCAATTCCCTCATTGATGGCTCTAATAGGTTGGGATTTTAGTTTGAGATATGTGATGGTGGTAAATTAATTTCATTGAAGCCCTTTTACCATACAAAAAGGAAAATCCACTGCTATCAAGTTGATCTGGATTCATAGTGACCCTATATTTGGTTTCTGACACTTTAAAAATCTTTATGGGAAGAGAAAGTCCACTTTTGCTCTGACACAGTGACTGATAGATTTGATTGTTGCCATTATGGTTACAAAGGGCAGTAATTTGTCTTGACTGGAATCCTGCTTTATATTCTGGGTATTTGTCTCTCTTGCCTACAGTGCCTCATTCAGCATTAGTACCAATGGATTTATAGTCTGTGATCCATTGTTAAAGAATTCTGCATATTGCCCAAGCCTAAGTGGCCCACATTATAAAAAGAGAGTAAGGCACATGATTATGCAATTCTTCGGTTACATCGCACAGCATGCCATTTAGAAATTTCCAACATAGAGTTTAAATGAACACCCAATTTGTAAAAGGTTATGGAGGACAGTGGGAGGCTCAAATCCACCTGCTGAGTATCTAGTTAAAGTAAGCCTCTGGAAAATTCCCTCTGGCCACAGGTAAGGGCCTTGAACAGTTTTACTTCCAGACAGAGATCATTGTAAGCTTGATTATGGTGAGTTGAACCATGGTATAATATGATACTTGGTTAAATGACCTCCCACTCCACCCAACCTGAATTTACTAGAGGCTTAAATATTTCTTCCATGTTCCATGGAAGAAATTATTTCTCTGGTTGTGAAAATGTTGGTGATCTTTTCTTTTTTATTCTGTAATTTTATCTTTATATATTATTTTTCTGTTTTATTCTTAGTAAATTCCATTTGTCAATTTCAGGTTCCCCTGCATGTACACTCCGGCCTATGGCAGTTAGCCTTTGCATTCCCTGGGTCAAAGTTCTTAGATTTTTCCCGATTCTTTCACTAATGGTCTTGATGGTTTGGGATTTTGCTTCTAGGTCTGTGATCCACCTTAAGTTTGTTCTTGTGCTTGTGGTGAGGTAGAAATCCTGTTTAATTTTTCAACATGTGGACTTCCATTGTTTCTAGCATCACTTGTTAAATCAGTCATCACCCTTCCACTTGATGCTTTTGAGCCCTTGTTGAAAATCAGTTGTTTTTATGCTAATGGTTTTACTTCTGGATTTTCTATTTTTTCCCATTGGTCTGTGGATCTGTCATCATGCCAGTACCACGCTGTTTTGACCACCATGGCTTTGTAGAAGGTATGAAAGTCAGGTAAAGCAAGCCCTCCAACTGTGTCCTTCTCTATTAATTCTGGGCTTCTTTCCTCTCCATATGAAATTGGTGGTCAGTTTTTCCAGTTCTCTGAAGAAGGTTTTGGCATCTGAAGCAGGATAATGTCAAATTATAAAGTGTCCTGGGTAGGCTGGTCATCTTTAATATATTTAGTCTCCCAATCCATGAGCATGGGCTATTTTTCCATTTGTGGAGGAGGTCACTTTTGGTTTCCTGTAGTAGGGTTTTATATTTTTCCTAGTATAGGTCTTTTTTTTTTTTTTTTTGGTTAGCTATATCCCTAGATATTTCAACTTATTTTTGCCTTTTGTGAATGGTACTGTCTTCCTGATCTCTTCTTCCATGGTTTTTTCAGATATAAACAGCAAACAAATTGACTTCTGTTTGCTAATCTTGTATCCTGCCATTCTTCCATATACCTCTATTGCTGTTAGTACTCTAGTTGTGGAGCTTTGGGGATTTTCGATGTACAGAATCATGTCATCAGTGAATAATGATGATTTCACCTCATATTTTCCTAATTTGATACCTTTCCACTGTCTTATGTTATTAGCTAGGACCTCCAGTAAAATACTGAATAGTAGTGGGGAACTAGACATCCTTGTCTAGTTCCCTTTTTCAGTGAGATTGATTTAGTCTTTTCTTCATTGACTATGATGGCAACTGTTGACCTTTCATAGATAGCTTGTGTTAACTTGGGGAACTGCCCTTTTATTCCTAACCTCCTTAACATCTTAATTAGGAAAGGGTGCTAGATGTTTTCAAATGCTTTCTCTGCATATATAGATATTATCATATGATTCTCATATGTTATCTTCTCAATGTGGTATATAAAATTAATGAATTTACACATATTAAACCATCCCCAGGGATGAATCTTACCTTATCCTGGTGGATTTTGCATTTTATATACATTTTGTATTCTATTGGCCAATATCTTGTTGAAGATTTTTGTAGCTATGTTCATTAGAGATATAGGTCTGTAATTCTCTTTTCCTGTGGGGATCCCTTCCCTGTTTGGGTGTCAAAGTTATACTGCCTTCATAGAATGAGTTTGGGAGTTTTCCATCCTTTTCTATGCTCTGAAAAAAATTGTGGAGGCTCAGTGCCAGTTCCTCCCTAAAAACTTTGTAGAAATCTCCAGGGAAGTCATCTGGCCCAGGAGCTTTTTTTGTTGGTATCTTCTTGACAACTCTATCTATCTCTTCTCTTGTTATGGGTTTGTTTAGGTTCTTGGCCTCTATCTGGGATAGTCTAGGGAGGGATTGTTTTTCCAGGTATTTGTCCATGTCTTACACATTGTTAAACTTGGAGTATAGATTTTCATAGTGCTTTGTGATTATCCTTTCAATCTCAAGAGGGTCTGTTTTGATTATCCCTGTTTCATTCTTCACCCTATGCTCTTTCCCTTGTTTGGTTAGGTTTGCAGCTACTGTGCTGACTCAAAAATCAGGAGTGGTAAGAGGTGGTGAGCACTGTTGGGGGCAACTAAGGGAGACTCAATTTGATTGATGGATAGTTCCGGTGTAGTGTCAGAAAAACATGAGTCCACTGAGCAAGTGGCGATGCTGTTCAGACCACTTGTGCTGGGTGGGCTCCCAGAATTGTGTCGGTGGCCCTCCATATTTCCAGAACTAGGTTTAGTTTGAGGAAAAGATACCCTCTGGGCACTCTCTACTGATCCACTCACTGCATGGGCCTGCAATGACCCAGTCCATGCCTTTGGGTGAGGCAACACGAGACTGACCCTTAAGAGCCTGTCTCATTACTCTGTTACCCTGCAGCTCTGGGTACAGTAGGCAGCGGGCAGTATCCTGCACTCTGCAGGTTCACACAGTAGGCCCTGTCGCCACTCAGATTCCCATACTAAGGGAAAGAGACATGTTCCCAACTCCTGTGCAGTGATTTTGGGTGATGAACTGTAGCTCCAGCACCAGGTAACTGCACACCTTTTGTCTGTCCAGACTCCTGTGCTAAGCAGAGTAGCATGCTCCCAGCTCACCCATGGTGAAGGCAGGCCATGTGCCACGCCCTCGCACATAGCAACTGCCGGCTTTGAGTCCACACAAACTCCCACTCTAAGCAGAGCAGCAGGCTCCCAGATCCCACGCAGAGGCTACAGAAGTTAAGCTAAGGCCCAGAATCAAGGAGTTGCCCCCTTTGCTCCCACACAGATTCCCGCACACACAGACTCTGGAGTTGAGCACCGCAGCAAGCTCTCAGCACCCACACAGTGGTGGTGGGCAATGAGCAATGGTCTAGGCACCAGGCAACTGACCTCCCTGTGTCCACCCAGGCTCCCGTGCTAGGACAGGACAGCACACGGGGCCAGCCTAGATCTGGTGCAGCGGCCTAGAATGTCAAGCTTGAAAAGTTCCTGCCAGACCCTACATTCTGGGTGTGTATGTGCAATAGGCTGCTGGACTTCCACGGGCTCAGATCCAGAAGAAATGGTGTGTGGGGAGTGCAGAGCTGCTCCCTGTGGATTGGACCCCTGAAATGACAGTGCTGGCAAGCGTGTCAGCGTAGGGGTTGAAAGTGATCTAGGCACTGACTATGGGTGCACTGGCCACAGGCAGTCAAAACTTCTGGGAGTTTGGCAGTGGGGCCATGAGTAGCTGCAGGGAGGGAGCTGTGCTTGCAGAAGGAGTCTCTTTTATCCCTTTGCACTCAGGGGATCCATGGGAGATGCACAACTCCCTCAGGTGGGAGCCCAGAGTGGACCGTGCTGTGTGGTGCTCTGGTCCAGCCTTGGAAGCTCTACACTATGGCCCTCCTGTTAGTGGGGCAGAGCCCAGGCCAGGCAGTGGATGGGGGAAGGCACTGGCTGGTGACAAGTAACACAAAGGTCACCCAGCCAATGGGAAATCTCTGATAGATGGGCGCAGATCTCCCAGGCTTGAGACCAAGCAGATGCGGGGCAGAGTCCCCTCCTGGACATGGAGAATCCCTCTCCACTCACCAGAACACTTGACCTACTGGAGTTCCTTGTTTGGGCTGCATACCTTGGCACCATCTTGACCCAGAAACTCCATATAATACTTATGATAGAATTCCTCATTACCCAGCTGCTAAGCATACCAACTTTTGACAGGTAAACCTGTTTAACTCTCCTATACTCACCCCAACCTTTTGGATTTGGCTCTTTTACATTATGCCCTTTCCTAAAGGGTTGCCTGAATATGAAATTGGTTGATCTGGGGATAAAAACTCCTTCTCTTCTACAAGACCTTTCAGAATCAGTTGAGGCCTTTCTTGGAACTCTGCTTCAGTTCAACATCTTCCTCTGTCCAGCTCTACTTCACTCACTTCCTTACAAGTGTTCCTGAATGTACCACCTCAAAATCTCCTATTTACCAATTTCTATTTTCCAGTGTATGGTTGAGATCTCAGCTGTAACAGAGTGGTTGAGATATTGTAAACAATTGTTGTATAAACTATTCCATGGCATAAATTTGAATTTTCATGTGGCAACATTCTCATAATTTCTATTCTCTTACTTTTTAATGAGTTTCTCTTTCTTTCTTGCTGTATCATCTTTGCTTTGGGTAAATGTTGGCTATTTAGTTTCATATGGTGGATATTTTAAGGGAGTATATTCTTTATGAATAATGCTTAATTGGCAGTTGATCTTCAGAAATAGTTTCAGTTCCAAGTTCAAAGAATATCTTAGGTGATAGTCTCAGAGGTTAGTCTCATCTCTATCAGCCTAGCAAGTCTTTTTTTTACTTGACCTTTATTCTACAATTTGTTCTTATTCTAATCAAGACTTTCTTTGATGTCCCTGGTCAGAGCAGTAAGCAGTAAAAGAACATCAATTTCTGATCTCAGGCTATTAGACCTGTGGACTAGTTTCTTTGTGTGTTTGTGGTTTAATTAATTTTCTTTGGCTCCGTACAAGCAGAGACTAATAGCTGTGTCTTAAATGGGCACTGGGAAGCTCAAAAGCATTTAAAACTCCAGATGTTAGTCATTAAACCAGTGTGTAGAGTATCATATCTTCTGACTATTATTCCAATTATCTAACTTTTTCCACAATTCTATGGTCCTAAATCTTCTAACCCAGCAACCCAATTCCACAAGTTCCTTAGATTTGTCTACTAACTCTGCTAGTATGTCTTGTATGTGTTGATTATGTATATATATTCAGAACCCTAGTGGCATACTGGTTGTGCATTGGGCTGCTGCCTTCAAAGTTAGCAGATAGAAGCCATCAGCTGTTCTGAGCGAGAAAGATGAGGCTTCTTTACTGTGATAGCTAAAGTCTTGGAAACTGGAAGGGACAGTTCTACTCTGTCCTATAGGGTAACTGTGAGTAAGTATTGTGGTGGCAGTGAGATTGGTTTTTTTTAATTTTATATATAATTATATGGAAGCTTGATACTGTAGTGGGTTATGTGTTAACTGCTAACCACAAGGTCAGCTTTTGAAATTACTGGCAGTTCTGTGGGAAAAAGCTGAAGCTTTCTATTCCTGTAAAGATTTACAGATCCAGAAATACACAAGGGCAGGTCTGGTTTTTCGACAGGGTGGATATGAGTTGGAATTGATGGCAGAAAAAGAGAGAGAGAGAGAGAGAGAGAGAGAGAACACAAATGTGTTGATATATAATGCCTACAGATACACCTATGCATGTCAATCATGCACTCGTACATAGCTTTCTTTAAACATAGGTACATACCTACCTATGTAGCAATACATACATTTATTTGGTTCTTATAATTGTTGCTAAATTATATATGTTACAGCATTGTTTACACTTTACAAAAATTGTTCCTTTTATTGTGTGCTTCTTATTATGGTCGAATTGGGTTCTCTGGGTGAATTTATTCTTTAATCATTATCTAATGCCCTTCTTTGTCTTTTATAATGAATTTTGTCATTAATCTATTTTATGAGAATATTGTTGCCACTTCCACACTCTCTTTGTTACCATTTGTAAATATATATTGTATATTTCTTCCATCTTATAATTTTTAACCTGTTTATATCTTTGTGTCTAAAAATTGCCTCTCTTAGGCAACATATTGATAGTTCATGTTTTATTTTTTCTGGCCTCCTACTCTGTGTCTCTTGATTGGTACATTTCAGTCATTTATATTCAGTGTGAATACCATAGGTATAAATGTACTGAGTGTCATGAATATAAATTTATTGCTACAGTTGCAATTTTTTTCAGTTCTTTTTGGGTGATATCAATGACGACTTTCTTCCATTTATTTTTCTGTGCTGAGTTATTTCTGTATATGGAGTACTTTTGGGAAATTTTGTTGTGTTTAATGAGCAATTTTGACTTTCTTCTTTATTTTGGTGAGTAGATTTATTAATTTCCTTTGTTGTTATTCTGAAATTTACCTTTATCTTTCCAGTTTTAAAAATTCTGATACACATATCTTGATATCACCTGATTTCCTTTCCACATGGAAGTTTTATAATTGTACATCTATACTACTTTTTTGTTTTGAAGTTATTATTTTCAGGTTAACATGTCTAGTTCCTTATATTTAATTTTGAAGCTTTAGTTTACTTTGTGAAGTAATTCTCTGAGTCAGTATCTGAATAGTGTTTGTGTATTTATTTCAGAAAATTATCTGATGTCATTTGTTCTCTGTCCAAAGATATAATTTAATATTTGTTTTAAAGCTGATATGCTTTTTACCCCTCCTTTTTATTTTTAAAAATCATTTTATTGGAGGCTCATACAACTCTTACTGAATGCTGTCGGGTGGCCTCCCTTCATCCACTTCTTCATTGTTGACACTACAGGGAGGAGGTTATATGTAGATCCTTATAATCGGTTCCTCCTTTCTACTTCACCCTGCCTCCATCCTCCCGATGTTGCCACTCTCCCCACGGGTACTAAAGGGATCGTCTGTCCTGAATATTCCATGTTTCTGGTTCCTTTCTGTACCAGTCTACATCCTTTTGTCCAATGGGATTTGTAGGATAGAATTCAGATCATTATTATGGTAAGGGGGAAGTATTTTAGAACTAGAGAAAAGATGTATATTTCATCATTGCTACTTTGCTCTGACTGGCTTATCTCCTCCCCATGACCCTTCTGTAAGGGGATATCACTTCCCCTGCAGATAGACCTTGGGTCCCCAATCTACACTCCCCCTCATTTATAATGATATAATAATTTTTAGTTCATCCATGCCTGATACCTGATCCCTTCTGTGCCTTGTGGCCCTTCTGACTAGTGGGCTTCCTCTATGTGGGCTTTGTTGCTTCTGGGCTATATGGCTGCTTGCTTATCTTCAAGCCTTTAGGAACTCAGATGCTGTATCTTTTGATAGCCAGCCTACATCAGCTTTCTTCACCACACTGGTTTATGAACACATTTGTCTTGAGTGATTATATCAGGAAGGTGAGCATGCCATGATATGATTTTTGTTCTTGACACCTGATAACTGCTTCCATTGATACCTCTGGTCACACATGCTGGTGTGCTCTTCCATGTGGACTTTATTGCTTCCAAACTATATGGCTGCCTGTTTATTTTCAAGCCTTTAAGATCCCAGATGCTACATCTTTGATAGCTGGCCACCATCAGCTTTCTTCTCCACATTTGCTTGTGCACACATTTGTCTTCATTGATTGTGTTGGGAAAGTGAGCATCAAGGAATGTCAATTTCATAGAACAAAGTGTTCTTGCATTGAGGTAGTACTTGAGTGGAGTTCCACTGTCCATCGGCTACCTTAATACTAACCCTTTAAGTATATGCACATACATCTATTTCTCCATCATCATATCTAAGCATATTTACCTATGTTCATGCCTGTATTTAGACCTCTGTAAATGCTCTTTGTCTCCCAGTTCTTTCCTCTATTTCCTTTTATTTTCTTTTTGTCCCACCATCATAATCATCCTACATTTGGGTTTCAGTAATTTCCCTCTGTTACATTACTCTTATTGATCAATCTCTATCAGGCCTCGTACACCTCCCTTGCCACTGAATTTGAGTCACTTGTTGTTCCCTTGTGCCTGGAATGGTCAACACCACCTCCTTTCCCCCACCTCCCTATCTCCCATGTCCCCTTGGAAACATTAGTACCATTGTTTTCTCTTCCAGACTGTTCATCCAGTCTATCTTACCTAGATAGACTTGCAGAGATAATAATATGCACAATAAAACAAGATGCTGCATGATTAAATGACAAAAGAAAACAAAAGGATGACAACAGCAACAAAAAACAATGTCTGGAAAATATATATAAATAAGTAATAAATAATAATAATTATAATAACAAAAGAAAAACCTGTAAATAGTTCAAAGTCTGGTCGTTGAACTCTAGAGTGTCCCCCAGTTGAGTCTGTTGAGGTATGACATTGTGGTTTGAAAGTACATCCTTGGCACTCCCTTGGGAACTCCATGCTGTGCTTCTCCTGTTGCTCTGTTGCATGCCCTCGGTGTGGGGGGGTCAGACGAGGTGCACTTCTGACCCTGATTCTCCAGTATTATCTCTGTAGGACCTTGGGTCAGCAAGGGAAGCCATATTTAATAGATGGGCTGACCATATGATCCTCTCTGTACAATGGCTGTTCTGAGTGGGGAAATCAATCTTGATGCTCAGTAGACCAGGAGTGGAGTGCACTCCACTCTTTCTTCCTTCCCCTTCATTTGCTCTCGTATGCACTGGTCAGATATGTCCCTCTCCCTGTGCTGCACCTCAGTGTTGACCTCTAAAGCAAACTCCCCTGTGAGGGGGGGTGGCTGTCCACATAGTTGGGAATGGGGATGAGCCCTCATTCTCCACCACTGACTCCCAGCTCCACACCGTCATTCTGCATTGGTATTCTGGAGCACTAAATTTAAGCATGCTCCCTCTTTTCCTGTGGAGATATAAACAATATGTACCCCTTTGGTGGGTTAGTGTCCCATTCCCCCATTAAACATCACCATCTCCTCCTTCCCTCCTCAGTTGGCTACCATATGTAGCCCTGAATTTGGTCTGATATGATTTTTATAATTCTTAATCTCTGTTTACCTAGAAATATTCTAGTTTTGCTATAATTTTTGAAAGAAAATTTGTTTCTAGGTTTGCAATTAATTTCTCTCATAATTTAATCTGTATCTATTACTTGCAGAGTTTCTACTGATAAATCACTTTGGGGGGGGGGCATCACTGCCTCTGGTGGTCGTAGGCACTACCCAGTGCTGCTCCTGAGAGCTGCCGCTGGATTTGAACCGCCAAGCCTGTGGGCCGCAGTCCCGCACTCAACCACTTACGCCACTGGAGCTCAGCCCAATAAATCACTTTTATCGATTTGAAGACCTATTTGAAGACCTGCTTTCAGGATTCTGTCATTGTCTTTGATTTTAGGAAGTTTGGTTTTGCTATGTCTTGATGAGATTCTTTTGGGATATATCTTGTATGGGGTTCATTCAGCTTTTTATGCAAAATGTCTCACCCTTCAAGATGTTGAGGGAATTTTCTGCCAATATATCTTCAGAGATTTTTGCTGTACTTTTCCTCCTTTTCTGGAACTCCTATTATATGTACATTTTTCCCTTTTTATAGTGCCCCACCTAACTCTTAGGTAGTCTTATTTTTCTTTATTCCTTTTTTTCCCATGTTTTTTTTCCCTCAAATAAATTCCTATCAAGGTCCCTTTTCTCTCCGAATCTTTCTTCCATTGACTCATCTATATAGGTATGAGTATAAGCTATAGATTTCTGGGAAAATAAGAGAAGGGGAGGGAGGGAAACACTGCTGGTCATCTGGATGACAGAAGAGAAGGGGATGGTCACTAGTGTGGCTACTGAAGTGCTGTCAATGAAATGTAGCCAGCAAGAAAAACCCAACACTGAAAAATAGGAGGAGGAGGAAACTGATTGAGTGTGGGGCCACTAGTGATACCCTCCTGTCTCCAGGCATCAAGCCCTCAAATGACCAGGGATCACTGCTTGTAACACTCCTCCTACTTTTCTGGCTCCTTTATTCTCTGTGGTTGTCTGGATTTGGGGAGCTCTTGCCTTCCTTCCTGTACTTTCC
>PVJH01025599.1:0-31311 GCA_004026705.1 Nesogale talazaci
CTTGGCCAGCTGATTGGAAGTGATTCATATTTGTACCCATTCCAAGAAGAGGTGACCCATTAGAATGCTCAAATTATAAAATGATATCATTGATATCATATATGAATAAACTTTTGCTGGAAACTATCCAACAAGAGTGACAGCTTTATGGTGACAGAGAGCTGCCACAGATTCAGGCTTGATTCAGATGAGCCTTGGCTGAAAACAAGAATATATGTCAGCAACTGGTCTTTTCCAAGTTAGTCCTTAGCCTGATTCCTTCCATTGTCAATTTGGTTTTAATGTATTCCCTCTGGAGAAGTCATTTGTATAGTCACTAATTGTGTTATTGACAAGAGATAGGCTACAGTCAAACCACCCTGAACACAACTGATGTCGTCTGATCTAGGAAATGAAGTAGGATCAGGCCTGGTTAGTACTTGGATGGGAGACAAGAGAGATGTGCTATGAACAAGTAACTGATCTTGCAAAATTTTATCACACAATGTCTAGCAATCATTGATATTACTCAGCAAATTCTTCAAGTCTTTGTTAAATACCAGCAAGGTCACCCAAAATGAACGGCTTCCAGTAGACCTTATAGACTAATAGAGAAGAGCATGCTGGCATAGATCGAGTAAAGTCTGCAAGATTGCGGTTATCAAGATTTTCATGTGTTGATGGGACACAATTAAGGGGGAGAAGAAACAGCTGTGAAAATCTACTAATAATCCAAACTTGGAATGTATGAAGTGTGAATCTAGAAAAATGAAAAGTCATCAAAAATAAATGGAATTCATCATAAAGATTGATATTCTAGTTGTTAGTGCGCTGAAATGCATTTGAATCGGACAATCTTATGATTTATTGTGGAAGGAATGACATAATCGTAAGGAATGACATGCATCCATTGTAAGAAAGGGTATTCCAAGATCGATCTTAAAGTGATGCCTGTCTGAAATAAATCTATCTACAGACCTTCAAGGAAATCATACAATGCAACTATTTTTCATATGCATCCACACTAGAGATAAGTGTGAAGATATTGGAAAATTCTACCAATATCTTACGTAAGAAATTGCTCAAATTGCAACCAAGACTCATAAAACTGCTAACATACCACAAAACAAGTTCTACTGTATTGTTCAGAATATGGTATTGCCTTTGTGTTGTTGAACTCACACCTCCTGTGCTCCCTTCTTTTTACTTTAAGCACTAAGCTAGCAAAATTTTAGGAATGCAAGTCAACTTATAAAAAAAATCAGAAGAATTTGTCTGATACATACTTATTAAAAACCCTATAGATCACAATGGAGCAGATCTTCAACCAACCTAAATGTTGCAAAACTAGGCAAAATTTCCTTTTGGTGTATATAAGATCACTACTACTGTCTGACAGTGATTCAAGATCACTGAACCAGAGATTGTCACTAAATAAAATAGTGCACCTAGAGATAAAAAAATTAATTCACGTATCAGTGACTGTTACTTAGAATTGCATTAGTCAAGATACATATTTTTAAGTTATTTTATTAGGATCTTACAGCTACTATCACAATCTATAATTCAGTTAGATCAAGTATGGTTTCACAATTGCTACCACCATCACTTCCAAAACATTTTCTTTCTTCTTGAATTCTTTACTGTCAGCTTCCTTTTAGCCTATGCCTCCTCCATCCTACCCCTAAGGGACTATGCCTACATACTCACACACATTAATGTATCCTTCACTATCCAAAGATACATGTTTTCAGGCCACCAACTCAGTACAATTTCTTATTATAATGACCCAATCATGACCCCCTTTAAAAGCTTGCTTATACCCAAATTCTTCCTAGATTGCCAACTTATTTTTCTGAAGGATGATATTGTGTGGTTGCTGCTATGTGATTCTAACTTTAGGTGACTCCAATGTGCAGCCATAGAGTTGTCAAGGCTGTAACCTTTTGGAAGAGGATCACCAGGTCTTATTTTTCAGGCATCTTGAATGCGTTTGAATTACTAAGATTTTACTTTGTGGCCCAGAAGTTGACTATTATTAGCTAGTCCATATTTGTTTGCTTCTCTGATGCTTATTTCCAGATTTGTTTATGGTTTTTCCATGTCTGATTGAATGCAAACTTTGTTTTGACCCACTTATTATATAGTTATAATATTGTAATAATCTGCCTGTAGTCTTCTCTCTGTTTTCACCAAGTGATAGCATATCTAATATACTGTTCTCTTCTCATTAGATATATTTACCCCATGGTAGTGTTATTCCCATATTGAATAAAGCTAAAAGGTTGAAAATTATCCCCAGAGAACTGTAGAACAAAACACAGAGATTGTATTTGGAAGAAGAACTTGAGAAACACTGAGAATTAAACTATGAGGACTTAACAGAATTAAATGTAAGACACATTTTGAGCAGAGAGAAAAGCTTAAGGAAAATATGACAGTTTCATAGAGATTAAGAAAGGGATAAATATCAACAATAAAGGAGTCCTACAATGGTGATCAGAATGAATAAATGTAAAAACACGCAAATCTACAAAATATACCTGTGCAGTCATTTCCCAATGTGCCAAAAATGACAATATGATATGATGCTTATGATAAATTTTAATAACCCAGTAATATGTGCTTCAAACAAGTAAAATTATATACATATATGTATATTTATTTTTTGTTTATCTAGTATTCTCCATGGAAAGGCATAAATATCATCATGGTTTTAGTTTCATTCAAAATGAGCAATTATATGGGGCCATTGCTAATCTCCATTAAATAGAAATACTTGATTCTATTTTTCTGAGCCATATATTTGAGTAGCGAGCTATCAATTTATAGTTCAACTACTTCTTAGGTGAAAGTCTGGATTTAGGGTATACATTGAAATGTTAACATAAAACATATATCAATTTTTTGTTCCTGTCTCCAAATTCTGTGTACTTTCCCATGTCTTCTACTCATATTTTAAACTTATTTTGGAGATAGTGTGATTAAATTGAGAAGTTTTCATCTACTCCATCTTCCTATCAATCATATTCATCATGATACATTTTCCTGCTCAATTAATAATTGCTCCTTAAGGGCAATGAATAACTCTTATCCTTGAGGCAATAGATGATTTAGCCTTTATTATATTTCTGGAAATATCAAACCGTCTTGCATCTACTGTATAAAATAACAGGTACAGTTTGAAGTGGCAGTCATTCCAATAGATTAGTGCCCTAGTCTTTTCATTTCTTGTCTATGCTGAATTTAGTTACACATTGTAAATGCGAATAGAGCAAGGGAAATTGCATAGTTTAGAATCAGGGAAGGTGTAAATCAGGGTTGTATCATTAAACCATACCTACTAATCTGTACTCTGAGTAAACTGTCAGAAAAGATGGATTATTTGAAAAAGAACATTGTATCAAGATTAGAGGAAGGCTTGTTATCAACCTTTGGTATGCAGTTTATGGAGCACTTGCTAATGAGAATCCATGATTATAGCCGTCAGTATGACTTCTCAATGTATAGAAAGCCAAAGTCCTCACTGCTGCACAAGTAGGTGACGTCATAATAAATGGAGAAAAGATGGAGGCTGTCTAGGATTCCATCTTGTTTGGATCCACAATCAATGCTCATGGAAATAGCAATCAAGAGAATGAACAATGCATTGTATTGGTAAGTCTTGCTTCACAAGACTTCCTTGAAGTCTTGAAAAGTCAGGATGTTACTGTGAAGAGTAAGGTCCAACTGTCTCAAGCTTTGATACTTCAATCACCTCATGCACATGTAAAAGTCGGACACTGAAGAAGGAAGGCCAAAGACAAACATTGCTTTTGACATGTGGTACTGGTGAAGAATTTTGAAAGCACTACAGACTGCTCAAAGAACAAACACTTTTATCTTAGAAGTATAGCCAGAAGTTTCCTTAAAAGGAAAGATGGTGAGACTCTGCGCTATATACTTTGCACATATTGTCCGGAGACACCAGTCCTTGACAAGGGACATCATGTCTGGGCAGTAAAAGGTGGAAGGCCCTCCACCAGGTGGATTTGTTCAAACATAGGAACAAATATGAGGATTGCACCAGACTAGACAATATTTCATTCTGTTACACATAAGCTTGATAAAAATTAAAACTGCTTAACCGTACCTAGCAAAACATCAATAAATGATAGTACTGTTTGCATAAACCAGGTAGTCAAATTTTTATGAATTTTATATATTGTTTTTAAAAACACCACCCCAGATAATCTAGGTATGATACCACCCACATGTATTTTACTGTAAATAAAGAGTATTCATCAATGTAAATTGGAAAATTTGCATGAAGAAGGATGGTTTCATAAATTTTGAACAGCCTTATTTCATAATATGATTACTCTCCTACTTAATTTCGAATGATCAATTCTGAGTAATTGAGTCCTCATTGTTTATTTATTGTGTTTTTCACATGCTTATGCATTTGAAAATATGTCCTAAAGAAGTCAGCTGCCATCGTCATATTAATGACTTATGATTGTCTGCTATATTTGAAACACTCTAGTTCTAATCTTCCAAATCCTGAGCATCATTCTAACTAGGGTAACTCCTCCTGGATATCATGGATTATAATGGGATCTTGGTGAGACTGTGGGTTCAGCATGGGCTGCCAACTGCAAATATTGTCCGGAGACACCAGTCCTTGACAAGGGACATCATGTCTGGGCAGTAAAAGGGTGCAAAATGGGTGGTTCCAACCACCAGCCCCTCTGCCAGAGAAAGATGAGGCTGTCTGACTCAGTGGATTGGCGGTAGCCTTGTAAACACCATCTAGGCCGCTATGAGTAAGAATGAATGCTCTGGCAATGGTTTGGATTCGGAGTACTGTGAACTAAGTATGCTTTTGCTTCACAAAATATTCTAGAAAGTATGACACTACTGACATTAAAAAAAAATCTTCTAACATCTAATCATACTAGTACTTTGACAGCTTTTCTTATATTATATACAAAAAAATTACTATTCTTAGCCCCATCTCACATTATCGGTCCTTCCAGTGAAGTTTCTTTATAAATACAAATTACATGGAGCTCTGTTTATTCTATTGTTAAACATGTAAGCTGAGGTTTGCTAATATTATTTTGTATTAATATGTATGATGTGAAAGACTGTTCTTTCCATGAAAATACTTTTGTTTATTATCAATATCAAGTTTTGAATTTGATTAATTGGAGTAAATGAAAACATAAATGGATCTGGAAAAATATTTCGATTCACATTATTTAATACTGAGAATTTTTATATCCAAAAATATAAGGACTTGAAAAAAACTATTGATTGTATACACACACACACACACGTGGTTAATTAAAAAAAAAAACCATAATTTAACCCTTGTCAAATTTTGCCATGAAGTTGCTCTTGGAAAGAATCCCTCCAATAAGTTTGGTGGTGCTAAAATTAACTAAAAGATTACATATTTAGGGAAATTATTTGAGAAACCCTAAGTTATTATCCCTTATAATATCATACTTCCTCAGTACCTAAGATAAGATTTTAAACCCTGTGTTTTATCAGCCATAAAACATCAAACTGGTCCTGCAGACCTGAAGTTATAATAGATTTATATAATTTGTTAGTCAGCGATATGAGTGAATACTGCAGTGTACTATATGTAATGTTTCATTTGCATAGATTAAACAAATATTTGAAACATAAAAAATACACTATTTGTAGCATGAACATTATGAGTTTCTGATTATTAAAATGTTAAGACAAGATTACTGCAATATTGTTCCTCTAATTTCACTGTCAGACAATTGTTACTGAGCATAGATGTTAGGTGCCAGCCTTAAATTATTGTATTTTCAGGTGTCATTGTGAGTAGCATAAAAATGAGCATAAAAGAGGGTAAAAATCCATGCTGAGGGATTGAAATATAGGAGAAGAACTTCAACACCTGAATGCAATAGATGATGATATTTTATAATCATGTCAAAAAGTTTTCATTAAAAATGTGATTATCTTGAGTGTCATTGGTCAGGCAAGCCCAGTTCCTGCACTGTACCTTTATATGGGATTTACTGCAAAGTAATGCTATTTTCCATATTAGCATGATTTTCACCCAATCTCATGCTCAGATAAATAATTTATATTGCCAAGCAATCCAGATTAGTGTACAGCTCTGTGAATATATTTAATAATTATATAACAGTGCCCAAATCAATTGCTGGAAGGCAGAATGTTAGAATTGTTCAAACCTTGCATTTATTTTAAGACAGAAATTAACACTTTGGTCCTTTATTTGCCATGGAAAGAGAGAACGACTGTCTTGTAGCCTGATTACAATCTAACCAAACACTGTAGGCTAAATATAGCTGACAAAACCTTGTGCCATTTGTGAAAATGCTATCAGGGAGAAAAAACCCATGACTGAGCTTCTGCACAGTATTTTTTAGGTACATAGATTTAATTTAGAGATTATGGTTTGAAAATAAAATTTACTGTATGAGTGTTTTTGGCTGATAAGAAATTGATTTTGTGACCTTGGTACACATTAATTGAAATATCTGGCAATATGTCTTGACTAGGTTAAAGGAAGCATACATATTTGGAACCATATTATTTCTTCACCTTGAACTCACAAGTTAATCACTTTTTTGCCAATAGAAGGAAGGAAATTAATTTTTGCCACTGTAGGGGCTAAAAATACTTCTATTGTGTTACAAATGAGGTTTGAGTCATTAACATTCAATTTAGTTGGTTGACTTTAGTGAAGGAGTCAACATTAATTTGTGTGATACCATGTATTGCATATTTACTTTGCTTTTAAATTAATTGAAATGTTATAAAATTATAAATATAAAAGTGCCTTCATGAGAACGAGATATCTATAAAGTTTTCTTTTGTTAGGCAAATTGCTCACCACATTACAGAATCTACTTTTTGAGAAGTTAAAATAGCATGAAAGAAGAAAGGGGTTTATTTCTCGAAATTATCTGCTAATTTGTTTAACAGAGATAGGCATAGGCTATCCTTTACACAGGAGGGAAAAATGGATTTCAAAAATTTGTAAAACACATTGTTAATTTGAATATATGTATACATATATGTATATATTCCCCATGATACTCTTTCATGAAAGAAAGATAGGCTACCTGTTCCCACTGAGATCTACTGTCTCAGAATCCCTGTATCAGTCACTGAGTCAGAAATGACTCAATGGAAGTGGGTTATGATACTTTTTGCATTCGACAAAGAGGATTGATTAGCTCTATAATAATGATCCAGACAAATGCCTTCTCCATTTTATTTCTTATCTATAAATGAAACATCAAGATCAATATTATTTATTGAGAGTCCTCACACTGTTGAGCCTGTGCTAAACAAGAGCACAGCCCATATCCTCAGCAATTTAATATTAAAAAGGGAGTGCAAGTCTTTAAAAAGCTTGAAGATGACCTTTCATTGTTGATGAACATTTTTTTTGTTTGTTTTTTTGTTTTGTTTTTTTCGGGGGGCATCATTGCTCTCTGGCGGTGGGAGTAGGAGGCCCAGCCCCACTGCTGGAATTGAACCTCCGTCCCAGTGGGCCGCAGTCCCAAGCACAACCACTACGCCACCGGGGCTCAGCCCGTTGATGAACATTTTGAAGCTTCTTCACACAGATAAGTAAACCAGTTTTGATGAGGTTGAACAGAAATACAGGTGATTTTAACATTTACTTCTTAGTTTTGCATTTGTAGCATTCTAAAAAACATTTTGAAAAAATAGATTTGTTTTTCCGTTGTGTCAGGGAAGTTCTCATGCCAGGTCTCCTTATGCCATATGGAGGATTAGTTATAAAAAATAATTCTGGACCTTTAAAAGCACAGAATCCTATTGAGATTACTAAAAAGTACAACAAATCTCTATTGCATATGTAATGCAGTAAGACAAGCAGATGCTCGATGGTAGTGTTATGTTTGTTCAACTAATGTTATGTTCATTGCAGCAATTTCATAATGAAATACCATGTGGAAAAGAATGGTCTTTTAAATATGTTTTGTACTTTGAATTTCAGTTTATTAGAAAAAGATATTTCAGAACATTTTCAGTAGGAGCATTAATTGTTGATTGAGAGTCATTAGCCCCACTTACATGGATCCTTTCAAAAGAATCTGTTAGTTTTTGTTAAGATAAAGAAGTATGAAGTTCATCTGAAATTAAGTGAGTGTTAAGTAGCGGTTTACAGTACAATGGCACTATTATGATGAGAAAATAAAATCTTAACAATTGTTGGTGAGGTAGTTTTAATAAAAGACTCTAGTAATTTATGAACTATGCTTTACTTTTCTAATAATGGCATTTGCGGATTGATTCTTTCATTAGTGCAGTATAAATTATTTTTATAACACTATATAAAACTAAATGGAAGCCTAGCACATCTCAAAAGTAAAATTTGAAGTGAAATTCTGAATACGATAAGTTCCTCATAGTGACTCTACCTATAGTAGAATGAAACAAAACCCAGTGCTTTGTCATTGCTGTGTTCCAGCCCATTCTTTCTGTCACAGTGAGAGTCTTCCTCTTTGTCCCTGGACTCTACACTGACAAGCATGAGAGTCTCTCCAAGACTGTCTCCTCTCCGAGCAGTTGCACAGTCCAGAATGAAAATCCTTGCCATTTTTGTGGCTTAGGAATGTTCTGGCTGTATTTCTTATAATGAGTATTAAAAACAAATATCAAGTATAGATAACATGCATAGTAGAGAAAAAGAATGGAGATTATTTTACAGTACATTTAAAAGAAATAGTTTGGTGGAAATCTGGTTCATAGCTTTTTAGATTGTAAACTGAACATTGACAATATCAAACCAGATTGATTAAAATCCATTGAAAGTATCCCTATATTCGATAGGAAAAAGAATCAAAGCTTATTGTGGAAGATCAGGCTGAGGAAAAAGGCAAAGGCTTTGGGAAAGAAACCCCTGAGATTCAATCCTGGTTCTGCTTTTACTAGTTCTGTCTGTTTAAAGTTTATACAAAATTTATAAAGTTTATAAAGTTTATACAAAATTTACAAAGTTTAAAGAGTGACAGCAATCCTATTTTTTTGGATTAAAGTCAATAACAGCAATAAAGCATTTAGTTACAATACCTCACTCACTGCCATCAAGTTAGTTTCCATCCATATGACCTTATGGGGCAGGCAGATTGGTGCCTGTGAGGTCACTGGCAGTTTTCCAACTGCCAACTTACCCTCTAGCAGCCCGACACATAACTTCTGTGACACCCTGGCTCCCGCTGGAAAAGAGATAAATGTCTGCACTCATCCCAAAGAAAGGTGATCTGATAGAAGGCTAAAGAGCTAAGATCTTACTATGAATATCACTCCCAAGTACACTTTTGCTGGGGATTGTTCAACTACAGTTGCCGCAGTACACCAAAAGGAATAGTCAGAGGTCCCAGCTCAATTCAGAGAAGGACGTGGAACAAGGAACATTATTGCTGATGACAGATGAACCTTGGCTGAAAGCAGAAAATACCAGAAGGCTGGTGGCATGTATTTTATTGACCCTGCAAAATATTGGTATGTGTGCATCAAAACAAGCTGCGGATGGATAGCCTTAAGGAGAATGAAATGCCAGAAAACTTAATTGTGCCCATTCACAACCTGTACATGGATCAAGAGCCAGTTGTGCAAACAGAACAGGAAACTACTACATGGCTTAAAATAAGGAATGGTGTTCATCAAAGTATCTTTCACCATGCTTATTCAATCAGTATGCCAAGCAAAGCATCGGAAAGGTGGGAGTTTATGAAGCACTCAGCATCAGCACTGGAGAAAGACATTAACAACCTTTGATATGCAGATGACAGAAATATGCTTATTGACAATAAGGAGACTTGAAGCATGTGCTGCTGAAGATCAAAGATTGCAGCCTTCAATATGCAATTCATCTGAGTGTAAAGAAAACCAGAATCCTCAAAATTGGACCAAAATATAATATGATAAATGGAGACAAAATTGATGTTTGTTGTCCAGGATTTTGTCTTGTTTTTATTCACAATCACAGCTCATAACAGCTGCAATCAAGAGATTACGATGTGCTGTATTTGATAAATCTGCTTCACAAGACCCCTTGTTGAAAAGCATTTTGAGGACTAATTTGTGCATGATCCAAGCCATGGTGTTTTCAATTGCTTCACATCCATGAAAAAAGAAGATGGAAGTAAAATCACCGAATCTGCATTGCAGAGCTGGTGAAGAATGTCAAAAATACTATGGGCTTCCTACAGGAAAACACAAACACCTCTTTCTTTTAAGAAGTGCAATTGGGCTGAGCCCCGGTGGTGTAAGTGGTTGAGTGCAGGACTGCGGCCCGCGGGTTTGGCGGTTCAAATTCAGCGGCAGCTCTCTCAGGAGCAGCACTGGGTAGCACCCACGACCACCAGAGGCAGGGATGCCAAAAGAAAAATTTTTTAAAAAAGAAGTGCAGTCAAGGTGAGCTCTGGTGATGCAGTGGTTGTGTGCAGAGTTGAAGCCCATAGGGTTGACGGTTCAAATCCAGCAACAGCTCTCCAGGAGAAAGGCTGGGCTTCCTCCTCCCACCAGGGCAGTGATGCATAAAATAAACAAACAAACAAACAAACAAACAAATCGTGGAAGTCATTGAAGACAAAGGGAGCAATGGGAAGACCTTAAAAAAAAAGTGCAATCAGAGTGCTCCTTAGAATCTCGCATGGTGACTTTGTCTCATGTGCTTTGGACATGCGGTCAGGAGAGAGCAGTCCTGGCAAAAGCACATGTTGACACCACGGCTGGGAATGCTGGGCTCCCGGATAAGAATGACTGACTGGAGTTGGCCAGAGGATCAGGCAATGCTTCTGGTTTCTGTTGTGAGTCAAAATTGACTGACAACCACAACAGTTGCAAGACCATTGAAGGACTTCAGTAAAGGAGAGGCTACTTTTAATGTAAATCTGTTGCCTAAATTGTTTTTGGTGAGTTCATTTTTTTGTCGACTTTTCAGTCCTCTCTAGGAAACCAGATTGTAAACAATTAGGCCTTCATGTTTTAGGGCAAATGTTCTGACATTGAGTCTATTCCGACCCCAGTTGGCCTCTTGGACAGGGTAGAAATGCCTCTGTAGGTTTCTGGGACTATAATTCTCCCTGTAACTAGTTAATGAGAGAATCTTCTGCTTCACCTAGTTAAGATAAAAAGGAAGCATGATTTTTTCAGCTGGAAGACCAGCTGTGATACCATACCTGGAATAGCAACACATGACTTCTTGCATGTCAATTTTTAATGTTGGCTTTGCAGACTCACTGTACTCTAAGAGAGAGAAGAAAACCAAAAATACCCCAAACCTGTCCATTTATTAGCAATCACCAAGTCAGGAACTCTAGTGGCATAATGATTGCATAGTGGGCCGCTGTTCTGGAGGGAAGCAGTTTGAAAACACAAGCCTACTTGGAGAGAGAAAGACAGGATATTGTACTCCTGTGAGAAGTTACATTCTTGGAAACCCACAGGGGTAGTCCTACCCTGTCTATAGGCTCTCTGCATTGGACTTCACTCCATGGCAATGAAGAAGTGTCTTATTTCTTAATCATCTGTTCGAGGAGCCTGTGGGCATTGTTAGGTAAATGTGGAACTGGTAGTTGCAAGCTTCATGGTTCAACCACTCCTCAGGGGAAATTTGAGGCTAATTGTTCCTATCATGATTTACAGACCTATGTACACCCTATTTAGGTCACTATGAGTCAGAAGAGAGTCAATGACAGTGGCTTCTGAGTTGGTGTTTTAGTCATCGATTGATAAGCATTATGGGAAATCATCTTTCAATAAATGCATGTTTTCCAAAACAGTTAAAATTAGCATCTCTTAAAATTATATTATGTGATATGTATTATTAAACACTCCCCACAAATTATATTTGGTATAATGTAATGGAGGATATAAAATGTAATACGAAGAGCAGTTAAAACATGATTTCTCAGATATATTTTCTATGTGTTAATATTTTAGTGAATATAATCATATTGTAGTCATTTTTAAAATTAATTTAGATGGAACTTGTGACAGGTTGCTGTGCCAACACGGCCAAAGAAGATAGGCAGGCTTGCTTTGACAGCATGGCCAATAAACACATGTGAGATCAATTGAAGGACAGAGATATGAATGGCTCGGTGATCCCAGCCCTTTGTCTCTTGCTCTTGGTCCTTTGGACCAGCCAGCTGCCTTGTTGTCCTCTGCCTCAATCTCCAAGCTACACTACCTGTGGGATCCCTAATCCATGGACTGTGTTGCTGTGAGTTGAGCCCTGCTTCGCCATGTTCTTGGAATAAACATCTCTTGATCTGGGGACTGTTGAACCTTGTCATCTCACTGACCATCGGCCACCTGCCTTGCTGTTCGTTGCTTGGGGCCAGCTAGCCTGAATTGCTCTACAGAGGACTACTCGGCAGCCCGTAAGACTCGAAGGACTGCAATCTACTAGTTGTCTCTTGCAAGAGTTGCATCTAGCCATTCTTACTGCTTTATAGATCAGTTAACTGTTTGTTCCTTATGTTATCTTTCTATCTATGTAAACATATATAAAATTACTAGTGCCCTGGTTTTGCTGTTCTAGAAAACCTTGTCTAACACAGAGTTAAAACAAAATCTCTATGTTATAATGTCCTAACTCTATTGGTGGCAAATTACCAGATGTCCCACTGAAGTCGGCTGCTTAGAAATATATGGAGATAGGTAGGTAAATAGATATGTCTATTTATTGTTTCTTTGACACCTGGCAGTGTCTTGTATTATACAGTATAACTAGGCAGATATCCAGGCACTTCTTCCCCAGCATGGCTGGAAGGGTTCAAACTGAAAACTTTTAGGTGAGTAGGTAAATGCAAACTCTGTGTCCCAACAAGGCCCTCAGAATTACTATAATCCAGCTATAAAGTAGATTTGCAAAGAATCAGCTTAAGGTTATTAGGCTGCTGATACATAAATGTTCATTAAGCATGATCATTCTGATAAAAATGGAAAGGAAAATAATATATTAGGCTGGACAGATTGAATAATTGCCATAACTTTGTTTCCAAGATTATAATTTAGTATCTTATTAAGGGGAGGGTCTGCAACATATTCAGGTGGATTCTTAAGCTGAGCAAAAGGACAATTCATAGAATTAACTTGATAATACATCACATAGCAAGATTCTCAGAGAATATGAAAAATAAAATGTTCTCATTGACAGGATTTGGTTGAAAAGAAATTATTGGCAATACTCTATCATAACCCTTGCTTCTCCCTGGCTGTACAAGCATTCATCAATATAAGATCTTATCCAGAATAATGATATATTTGAATATAAATATGTCATGACACTTTCAGGTTAGCAGCATTTCTGAATTACTGTTTAACTTATGTTAACCCGGGATGATCAAATATTTACTCATTGCATTCAAACCCTTCAAAAAAATTTGGAAACCTTTCTGATAAATAAAAAGTTGGCAGGGTAAATGCAAATTCAATTGATTTTAGGAATGAAAAGACATCCTTTGGAAACTAAATCCCATCTTTATTTATTTTTAAGTCACAACAGACCACTTAGCATTTACAGTAGGCCCTCCATTTCAATAGCTTCAGGGTCTGAGCTTTGGAAATATTGAGGTGGGTGGCAGGGCATAACAATTAAGTGGTCAAAATCATCCCTCAAAGGCTGAGGGAGGAAATGCTATTTACACAGCATTTACATTGCATTAGGTATTATAATTAATCTAGAGATGATGCAAGGTATACAGGAGGAGGTTTCAGGTTATATGTAAATAGAGCTAAGCCATTTTACTTAAAAGGCAAAATGCATGTGGATTTTGGTATAAGCAAAAACAATGGAACCAATACCCACTATCGAGATGCATAAGTGTAGTTGGCAAGTGATGGGAGCATCAGCAGGCGATCTGCCTAGGTAGAAATTTACTCTTATTTTTTTTCTTTTTCCAGTCTATCATTTACAATCAACAGATAGCTTATCAACATTTTAACTTATTTTAAAATCCTCTGAAATAAATTTTTGCAAGTTGTATTTTAATGACATTTTTCACAACTTTTATTTTTTAATTTGTCAAGAAAGCACTAATTGATGACTTAGCTTTCTGTGTGTTTAATATCAGTAGTTTGAGTTCTACTGCATATTGCAAACTTAATGCTGATTTATCAATATTCTTGAATTATACAAACAAAAAGAGCAGTTTCCATTTTGAAAATATTATTTTAAATAATAGGATAACTCATCCTCAACATCTATCTAATTCCATTGTGTAGTCACTATGTTATACTTTTGTTTATTAATATATTTTTAAATGAGCAAAAAGAACGACTTTCATCAGAAGCTCCTTTGTATCATTAAGCATTCATTACTTTATGTATTCACTCATTCAACAAGTATATGTTCACCACCTACTCTGTAACTAGTACACAGATATGATTAAAAATAAAGCAATAGAGAACAACAAAGTCCACATGGAAGAAGCACAGTAGTCTGGATGATCACGAGGTTTTGAGGGGATCAGCTATCAGAAATCAAAGAACAAAAAATCATATTATTGTGAATGAGGGGCAATGCAGAGTGGGGACCCAAAGCCCATCTGTAGGCACAGAAGGCTCTCACAGAAGGCCTTTGGGGAGAGGACTAGCCAGGCAGGGTGCAGTGTATCAGTGATGACACATACAAAGTTCCTCTCGTTCTTAAATGCTCCCCATCCCTACTTCACCCTCCACTATCATGATCCCCATTCTTCCTTACAAATATGGCTATACCGGAGAATGTACACTGCTACTGACAGGAGCTGGAAACACAGGGAATCCAAGACAAAGAAACTTCTTCACACCAGTGGTGAGAACGGTGACAATGGAAGGGTGGAGGGAATGTGGGGGAGAAAGGGAGAACTAACGGCAAGGATCTACATATAGCCTCCTCCATGGAGGATGGAAAGAAGAGAAGTGGGTGAAGTGTGTAAAATATGACAATAATAATTTGTATATTATAAAGGGTTCATGGGGGAGGGGAGAGCAGGGAGGGAGGGGAAGATGAGGAGTGGATACCAGGGGTTCAGGTAGAAAGCCAGTGTTTTGAGAACAATGAAGGAAACACCTGTGTGAGAGTGCTTGACACAGCAATGTATATGTGGATTGTGATGAGAGTTGTATTAGCCCCCAATAGAATGATTTAATAATGAACATCTATACATACATGTATATACATGCATACATGCATATATGGTAAGAAGCATACCTAGCCCACATGGATTCTAACAGAATAGAGATATATTGATATAAGTGGTCTTCAAAAGTTTGGTGGAAACATCTATTATCATTAAATTTCATTTTCCATTGAATTTTTGAAGCCCCCACCTACAAATCATTGCCTAGTAATATGAATGGTCCAAGTAATCAGACAGTCTCCTAAAAAAGATGATGCCTAAGTTGAACATCAAACTGAGAATTACATTAAAGTAAGGAATGAGGGTTAGGTAATGATCCTATAATAATGTTAATAATATTATGTGTAATAGTGCACCTTCAACAACTCTAATGAAAATTTTAAAAAATGAAAATTCTAGGAACAGGTTGAAAATGATGCAATAAAGTGAGTGAAGTGTTGAATGTTAGCTAAAAATTTCATCAAGAGCTGTATAATACAGGAGCTTATATCATCAATAGCAAAATTAGATTTCAGTTTTAGATATTACATCTTTAAAGATTTTACTTGCTCCGATGAAAGAATGAGTTGGATGCCAGGAGTGGAAATGCAGACTCACACTGGCAGTATCATTTTTCTAGTGAAGGAAGAAAATTTGTTTGGTGAAGATGGGGAATGGATATGTTAGACTGAGTTGACTAGAGTAACAATTCACAGACACTCATATATGTATAAGAGAGAACTTTATATCAAGAAGTAATTATGTATCAATAGCAAATCCCAGCCCAGTCTAGATCAAGCCCATGATTTCAACAATATTCCATATGTCCAGTAATGGTCCATAAATTCCTCTTTAGACTCACATAGCCCATGCAAGGATGCTGAATGCAGGACGATCACAGACAGATTGATAGGAATCTTGTGACTCCTGTGGTGGTAGAACCTTCTCTGGAGTTCTGCCTGCAATCAGCATGGCTCCATGTGGCTGGCAGTATGAGAACTAAGATCTAGAGAGTGTGCCTGCCTCAACGTTGGAAGAGAGGAAGTTCCCAGAGTCCTCATGATTAGGCCATGCCCCTGAGGAGGCATCTTCAGGCTGTGATCTGAAGGTCAAATTCCATTCCTTTATTCTTTTAGTAAGTTGACATGAAATTGTGTAACTAGCACAGTAGGCAAACAGGAAGTTATTTTAAAGGTAGATATCTATAGCTTTGAGAATGAATTAAATGTTCCAAGAATTAGAAAATGATTCATGACTAACACCTCATATTTGTTGGATGAATAGAAGGGCAGATGCAGAGACATCCCTACGGGATTGAGAAGAGGGTGCAGACCACACTGAGCTACACTGTCAAAGAGGCTGACATTCAAATGACTTCCTATGATAATTTTATACAGGATTTTAGCAGAAGTGTATTATTTTTAATTCAAATATCTCTGTAGTTCATTATAAAAACAGAAAAATTTTATGCAAGCCCAGTTTACATATATCAATGTTTCTCTGCTAATTTGGGCACTCTAAAACACTAGTCAGTGTTATCACATAATGAAAATTTAAAGTTTGTTATGTCTTTGAACAAACTACAAACCCATGCTGTTGTGTTTGTTGCTACCAGTGCTTTTATAATTGCTGATCATGTCAACTTTTTTTGGTATTTTAGCTATCATATTGTGGTAAGCAGCATTTATTAATCTATATTGATAGTTTTAGAGAATTAAGTAGTTATTCAAGGAAGATGAGAAAAAGAAAAGTTTCATGAATTATCAATATGTTGTAGTTAAAAATGTAATTAAATGTAAAAATATAAAACCATTTTATTAGTATCTATGTAGTATAGGAAATATTACATGTAATTAATTTACAACTATATTTATTGCATATCATCCTATTATTAAAACAGATAAAATGTACTGATGATCTTGTATGGTCTGCTGCAGGAGTAGATGGAGGCAGGAGTGACACTTAAGTTACTGCACTGAGTAAATGATATTGATGTCATTTCTGAGAAAAGGCTCTACATCGAAAAAATGATTACTTTGCTTCTGGATATGGTTTGATTGATGTGCTATCCATATATCCAAGTGAAGACAATAGTAATGAGGGATCTAAAAAAATAGATGTTTTAAACAAAATTTTTAATCATTATCAGGATACTGATAATAGCAAAAGCATGAGAAAATATGAACAACTAGAAACAGACCAGATAGTGAGAAATTACAGAATGAGAGTCAAGGGACTCAAGGCAAAATCCTAGAAACTTAAACCATAAATTATTATACAGTGTAACAGATATTGATGGAGAGAGTACAGAAAAAGATAAAAAATGAAATAGTGCATGCTGATGGGGGTCTTCTTCCACTGACACATATGCAATTTTGCAAGTTTGTCTTTATACTAATAGGACCTTATCATTTCCCAATTAGTATTGTTTTTAATTCATTGTTTCCCCGCTGTAAAGTGTGATGATAAAAACTGCTACAGGTGTTATGAGAAATGCAGGAGTGAGAGGTGGCTGATGGGGAGGGAACAGGGATTTCAGGAGTAACCAATGAAGGCATGAGTGGATAGAGATCCCTAGAAATGGTCGTGACGTGCAGTTCATTTTAAAAGCAGTTCAACCATGGGGGTAGGGAATGCTCTAAGATAGATGTGGTGGTGATTCTGCAATGTCCCTTGATGTGAAGAATGATTGAACTATTCAATTATAGGAAACGAAAGTTATATGACAATAGAGCTAGTGGAAAAATAAAATAAAATGAAACAAGAATTGGAAATAAACGCCAAACAAAAATGAGATAGTCACCCTGATTGCAGTGGGCTTCCAAGGTCATGGCATTTTAGAAACAGAGAAGGGGACCATTATTCTCAGATGCATCGGGGTATACTTGAACAACGAACCTTTCCATTAAAGAGATTAACAGAGAGACACTTCACGGTGTCACCTAAGAACTCCTGGGGGACATAAAATGGTATCATTAAAGATAAGGAGAGCACGTACATTGACATTAAAGCTAAGATACTGAGTATCTCAAGAAAAAGGGAGAATTCACAGTTCTAAACACTACTGGAGAGGGCTGAGCCACGGTGGCATAAGCAGTTGAGTGTGGAACTGCGGCCCGCGGGCTTGGTGGTTCAAATCCAACGGCAGCTTTCAGGAGCAGCGCTGGTTAGCTTCCACGACCACCATAGGACTGTGATGCCAAAAAACAAATAAACACTACTGAAGGGTGAAATGAGAATAATAATAAAGAAAAGATGTTCAATAACTTCATTTGAAGAGAAGTAAATGGTGACATTAGTAAGAACTTTCATGGTACAGTTTTACTTACTGAATGCAATCAAGAAGAAACTGAGATTTGCCTGAAATTAAAGATTTAACAGCCCATTGTCACCAATTTTTCAAAGGTGAAAAAACATAACTACAAACAAAGTGTGACACCTGATGCTAGAACAAATTGCAGATCCCAGAAAAGAGCTAGAAAACTGGGTTCAAGAAAGATGCCTTTCCTTGCTTTAAAGCATGCAGCTCTGTTTTATCCTACTGCTACTTTTTAAAAAAAATAATTTTATTGGGGGTTCATACAACTCTTATCATGATCAATACATACATCAATTGTAAGAAGACTACATTTGCACATTTGTTGCCATTTTCATGCTCCTAACATCCTCTTTCTAATTAGGCTCCCAGTATCAACTCCCCATATTTCCCTTACCTCCCAACACCCCCTCCCCAATGAACCCTTAATAGCTTTCAAATAATTATTATTTTTCCATATCATGCACTGTCCAAAATATGTAGGTTATATGTAGATCCCTGCAATTGGTTCCCCCTTTCTACTGTACCTTCCCTACTGATTCTTGATCCATGTACTTGTTCTGTGTGGACACAAAGCAGTGTTCTGGAGTTTCCATTCTCCTCAAAGTTATCCATCCACAGTTTGTTAAAATCCACAGAATCTAATGACTTGAAAGTCATTAGAAATGAAAGACCCCCCCCAAAAAAAAGAATTTCATTATTATAGTCCTTTAATAGCACTCATTGGTGTCAGACAGACTTAGATTGCTGCTTGTTCTAAAGATTAATCCTTAAGATCCCAGATTCTATTCTTTCAGACATTGGGCAGTTTCTAGTTTTTTTACCACACCTTGCTGAAGCAACCAAAATTTCAGAGATTTCTTCATGAGGGCAAATATCAAACAGGAACAGGTCATAAGAACTTACTCAAGGTGGGATTCAGCCGGCTTATACTGATTCAAGAGAACCAATGTCTAATTTATGATTGGGGTAGGTGAACTGGCTGTTTGTAGCACTAGTAAACAGGGTTCTCTCTGAGGTGGTTGGTGACTGGGCCACTGACCAATTTGGAAACAACAAACTTACCTTCCTTACTCTTTTGTAACATTTGTCTGCATAATAGCTTGTGCTAACTGCCTGCTGTAATAATGTTCATTCTGTCTACAGATACAAAAATTTCTAGGGAACTATGCTTGTGATCTTCATTTTTTCATTATATAAAATTCTTTAGACTTTCCATGAAATACTACATTTTATTCTTTTTTTGTTTGTCACTTAGTAAGCAGACATGTGAGGCAAAATGCCAAGCAGCCAGTTAAAGATGGCTGCCAGAGCTCACAGTCAATGATGCTCTGGTAAAAAATGAGAATGATGTAAGAACGTCAATCAAGAGCCATTATGAAAGGATCTCAAATAGAAGGTCTTCTGTTTGCATTTTGTTAGGTCAGGTATTATTTACCATGTTTCATTGATATTTAAAATTCTTATAATCTAGCTTTGTGTGCTTCTTTTATTCTTCTCGTTTAAGTATTAATTGTATGAAATAAGAAGCTACCTTTCAGTATACTCTGTTATACTTCACATGATCATGAGGTCAGCCAACCAGGTGTAAGTAATTTGGATCCCACCGCTGAACAAATTGCTCTTAGATTGGAGCTAGAACCAAATGCGACCCCCAATCCGAGTGCCCAGCCTTGCTGCCGTGCAGAGCACATTGAAAAGTAAACCACTGCAAGCGCAGTTAGGTTAAAATTCAACACATTATCATTCAATCTCCTTCTTGACCCATTATAGCTTTCTACTTTTTAGCATCTCCTGCTTTATTTTCAATTGAGCTTTTTCCTCTAAGCTGATATTGCTGTTAGCTTTTAAACATTTGTATATTTTCAGTATATGAAATGCATGACATGCAAATTTTTAGACACAGTAACTGAATTAATTTTTTCTTGGAGATATGGCAGGGCAGGTTGGGGAGAAGTGGGGAGCTGATAATGAAGAAAGTATTCTCAAATGTGTTGTGCTGGTATCGCTTCTCAGCCTTTTGGCTAAGATCAAGTGTAGCAAAATGTATTATGGGGATGAATGCACACATTTCTTAAATGTGATTGATCTATTGAATTGTATGATACATGAATCATATGTCAATAAAACTGTTAAAATGGGAATAATTAAAACGGGTGGCATCTAGAACACAGGAAAGGGATTAACGCCATATTAGGGTTTTGTGTAGGGTAACATGCTGGCAACATAGACATAAATTTAATATTTGGAGCCCTCATAAACAAGAATAAAAAGGAGTATAAATATAACCTACTAAAAATGAGAGGAGCTTTGGGACACTGAAAGGAAAGTGTAGCAGTAAATATATAGTTGACATGAAATAGACAAGTATTTTAGTGAATATTGGAATGGAATGACATATAAAAGCTGGCGGTGATGTCGCACTTCCTACCTTCACTCATTGATGCCCACCACAGAACTCCTTAGGAGCACCGACTGCACAGTGTCATAGAGTTGCAGCTAATAACCAGTAGAGCTGATGAAGGGCCAGCATTGTTAAAATGAATGATTCTGACATTTATACTGTAAATTTAATTTTTCTGAGCTACACACACAATCTATTCATCGATTTATTCATTTTCCTATAAAAATAGATTCATTTTAAGTCATTACAGATATAACAAAAATCAATTATACCAAGCAAACTTGTAGAGATGTTATCATCGTCATTTCAAAACATTATCGTTTTACGTAAGCCTTTGGTATTAGCTCCTCTTCATTCCCCTCCCTCTCCTACCTTCCCACCTTCCTGAACTCTTGATAAACTATATATATCATTCTAACTTACACCATCCACTGCATCCCTTCACCCATGTTCCTGTTATTCCTTCCCCCTGGGGGTGGGAATCATTGCTATCGGTTACCCACCTCTCCCCCACCCTCATAGTGGTGCTGCTTCCTTTACTGTTTCTGAAGACTTTATATGTCCTGGATTCCATGTGCTAAATGTTTTTTGTTGTATCAATGAACATACTCCTGTCTAGCTCGATTTGTGAGGCAGAATTGGTGTCATGGCAGTGTAGAGGAGTAGGTATTAAAGAAGAGTAGGTATTAAAGAACAAGAAAGATGTTGCCTATTTTGTTGGTGCTATATTATACTCCAGCTTAATAATCCCTTCTGTTTCACTCTTCTGTGAAGAGATGTGCAATTTTGTTACATATGAACTTTGTCTCTACTCTGACCCCTCTCCTTCACATAGATGTAATTGCTTCTTTTATTATCTTCTGATAGCTGATAGCCATCAAAAACTTGTGATCACACAGGTGGGTGTTCTTTCATGTGAACTTTGTTGTTTCCCTGTTATATGGCCACTTGCTTAAGTTCCAGCCTGTGGCGGTTATGTACTTGATGTCAATTTCATGATTGGAATGTAGGGGTGGATTCTAGCCTATCTCTGGAGATAGTCAATGAGAGCTCTGAGTGGGCATGGCTTTCTCTGAGAATTCTGGGAAGTCTCGCCATATTTCCTTTGTGGAGATGAGAGATTAGCTCCCCAGTTGTTGGTAGATGTTCAACTGATAAGACAAGATGGCAGCACCTGAGGAACCAGAAGAGCCAGAGGAGAAGCCACACGGCTTTACCCTGATGGAGCCAGACCTCTGAAGCCGGAAAAGCACCAAGAGAACCCTACCAGCACTGAGATGTTTTTATCACCAATGGACACTGCTGATGAACCCTGAGCCCTGGAAATGAGAACCCATGAGGGGACCCCTGCCGGGACTCTCATCCACTGGCCTGAGACTTCGTGAGTCAGACGGAGACTTTATAGACTGGTATCGGACATATGGCCTAATATTGGACTTATGACTTTGAACTGGACTGGGTTAGGAGGCTTTCTCAATGTTCCATTCCTCGTTTATATAAACCTTTCCATTATATCCATGTTTATGAATTTGTTTCTTCAGTCCACCTGGACTGACACATCACCTTTAAGAACCCAGATGCTGTGCATTGTAGCAACCAGACACCAACAGTTCTTGTCCACACATTTGTTTATTCCTCCCTTTTGTCTTCAGCAACCCTGTCAGGAAGGATCACACAGTAGCAGGTTATTAGGAAAAAGGGTGCTTGTGTTGAGGGAAGATTTAAGTATAGATCCAAAGTCTGACTGTTACCTGAATACCTTAATATATAAAAATATGTACATAGGTATATACTCCTATCATTATTTATTAATATATTTACATATGTATGTTCCTACATTTATAACTCCATATAAAGTTTTTACCTCCTGCTGCTTTCATCTATTTCCCTTTACTTTCCTCTTGTTCCACTGTTATATTCACCCTGCATTCCCTCTCAGTAAGTCCTCTCGGCTGCAGTCCACATGATCACATACCAGGAGGCCTTTTACCCCCTTCTCACAGCAGGTTTTAGCACCCTTTTTGTACTCTTATTCCTGAGTTTGATGGCTCTCTGCTCCCCTTCCCTTGTTTCCTCCTCTCCCTGCCAGTTCAAGGACCATCTGTCCAATTTCTTTCTCCATTGGATTGCTTATCCTGTTTAGCTTATATAGAACGATAGACCATTTTGGAAAAATAAAGGAAAAATGTAAGCCTATAAATAGTTGCAGACCGTCTGCTGACTTTCACACATGCCTTCCAACCAGCTCTGATGGGATGCCAAATATTGTCCCCTAAGTCAGAAGTCACTTTTCAGGGTTCCTGGGGTACTTCATGACTTTACTCCCCTTGCTCCCTTTGTGATGTGTCCCACTGTGGGGGTGGGGGGACAGGGAATGGAGTGGGGGAGGCTAAGACCAGACACATTTCCCACACTGAGTCTCCAGTGTTGTCCCTGAGCACTGTGGACCAGTGGGGATGTCATGTGTCCTGCTGGGGCTTGCCCTAAGGTCCTCTCTATACATTGGTTGCTCCCAGTAGGGAACAGGAATGTAGTTCTCCAGATTGGTGGGCCAGGATGCTATTCTCTCTCTCTCTCTCTCTCTCTCTCTCTCTCTCTCTCTCTCTCTCTCTCCCTATTTATTATTTATTGGGGGAAGGGAGAAGTCAACTGTCATCTGCTATGCCAAGAGACAATTTATTTGCTTCTTCTAATCCTTCTACTGCCATCACCACTGTCACTATCGGGTCTTTTGACAGCTTCTTGCTTTTCTTATTACCATAGCCACAGATAAGTAATTATGGATTCCTAAATGATTTTGATTTTCCCCAGAATTTTAGGAGAAAAATAAATAAATAATACTATATATATATATAAAATCTTTTATTAGGAAGTGGGAGATGAAGAATTTTTTAATTCTAGTTCACCTTTCATAGATCCAGGACTTGTCTCTTGTGCCAGGGAAAGCATTAAAAATAACTACTCCACAAAATCCTTTGAAGCTTATGTTTTATACATTTTTATTTTTATATTTCTCCTCATTTATTCCCTTTGAGAACATTCCTTAAATTTTTGTTTGTTCACTTTCATCTTTAAAATATGTTTATTTTATTTGACATATTTACCCATATTCTAAATTTCTTGTTGGAGAAAAAGTAATGAGATTATTTACTAGTCATGATGTTAGAATAAAAAATTCAAGACTCAGTATTGCTAATCATGTTACAATGAAGAAAGCTTGCCTGAGGGAAACAAGGAAAAAAAAGCCCATCAAAACTGAGGATGACAAAGCATACAAAAAATATTGATTACATACTTGTACAACCAAATTAATCAACCTTGTAGCAAGTTTGTCTTGCACATTTTCTCACGTAAGATAATAAATTGCCATATAGTTTAAGCTTCTTTGAAGTGGACACACTGTTTTATCAACACCTTTTGATGATCTCTAGCCAACTGTTTTTACTTTTCAACTGTCTCCATATGCTCTATGATTATAAGGCCATATTTGCCTGAACTATGAACAAATCTTTTATGGGAAGATTCTCATAGAAATAGCACATACTTTGAAGCTGCATTTGCAGATAGGAGAAATAGTCAAGAATTTCAGGGTAGCAGTCTGGTAGGGAATGAGATTGAAGGTGAAGATTCCATAACTGATCAAAAATTTTGGTAATCACTCAGCAACAATATTTAATTAAAACAAATCAATGGAAAAGCTATTTAAAGTTTAAAGAAACAAATTATACTGCCATATTTTTAAAAAGCCTTAAAAATTGAACACAAAAGAGAAATGAGGTAAATGAGCAGATTGCAAAAGGGGCTTTGGAAATAAAAATTAGAAAGACAAAATCTAAAATAAGTTGCAAAATGTATGGAGAAATATAAGGGGAAACTATTTATGACCTGTCTTAATCATATCAAGAATATTGATGAACAGAGAAGAATATGAATGTATTGTTTAATAATCTCAACCATCTAGATCAAGTTCATTATAGATTAACATAGATAACTAAAAGTCAGATTAAACTTTACGAGTGATATTTTCATTTTAATATTTTAATGCTATTACATTTAGAAATAAGAATGTTAAGGCAATAAAGTAAGTATTTATTTCTGTAACACTATGCTCCTAGTCATTTCAGATATTTTTTTAGAAATAAAAATCCTAATATGTTCATATGCTTAAAGAGAACAAAAGCACTGTAAATAATTCTAGTAAAAAGTAGCATTTATTTAGCTTAATGTGCTATTTTATTTTATATCTAAAAAAACAGCACAGAATATAAAATCATGATGGAACTGGCCACAGAAAAATCATGTCTTCATAACAATCAAGTGTTTCCTTGACTAGGTTATTCTCCCATTGTGTCTGACACAATTCATCTTATTTAACCTATTTTCATTTTGATTTTAGAAGCCCAGGTGCCATTGTGGTTACATGTTGGACTGCTAAATGCAAGGCCAGCAGTTTGAAATCTCCAGCCACTAGTTGGGCAAAAGACAGAGATTTCTACTCCTGTTAAAGACCTGCAATCTCAGAAACTACTCCATCCTATAGATTAGGTATGAGTTAGCATCCTCTTGATGACAGGGAGTTTTGTATATTGGAGGGGTTTTTACTCTATTCCCTTTATTGTCTGCATGAAAATTTGACCTCTTTGGGGGTGAATGTGACAGTTGCATAATCTGTCAACTTGCAAAGGAGTGAAATCTAGCCTGTCAATCAGGTCACAGCCAATGAGGCCTCTGTGAGGCCATGGACTTCTATGGAATCTGGGGATTCCTGCCTTCCTCTCTGGAGGAGGGGCACACAGTTTATGATACACATTTCTATTAGCAAGCCATATGCACCTATATGCTGATGGAGCTGAAGAAGCCATGTGGAGACCCATGCCAGAATTGAGATGTTTCTACCACCACTGGATCCACAAGATTTCTACCCACTGGCCTATGATCTTCCTGCATTCTGCATCATTGCATGTGTTGTATGAGTATGAAGAAGAATTTACAGATTGATATCAGACATATGGGCTAATATTGAACTTATGAAATTAATCTGGACTGGGCTGAGATGTTTTCTTAATGTACAACTACTGTTTATAAAAAGTTTTCTTTATACACATGATTGTCTATGAATTTTGATTCACTAGCATACGAGGACAAAAACAGTTATTGGTATTGGGCTGAAGTAGCAATCAGAAGGCCGTTAACAGTTTTCCCAGTAAAAGAGACTGGGTACTGTGGCAAGTGTTCTGAAAGGCATTATAAAGTAGAATAAAATTTTGGAAATATCTATTCATCCTGATACAGGACTGCTCAGGGCTTCACTATATGTGTCTGGAGGTTTCCCAAATACAGGAGATTAACTCGTTATTGTCACATTTCAACAGTGATCTTGAAAGAGGAAACTGGTTTACCATTGCGTGCTAGAAGTTTAGGTGATGTGTACGGGGAAAAAAATTTCGGGTGAAAGGTGTTAAATGCTGCAATGAGTTATAAAGAGAAGTTGTTATATCTGCTTTTCTGGAGGCTTTTGCAAATTGTATAGTTTCTCATCTCATTGGAATGATTTAAACATGAGAGATGAACTGGGTGACCTTTCTGGTTCAATTCCAGCCTTGTAATTTTGTAAAGAGATAAATGATTTCTTCAGCACTGTTCATAAATTCCACTAGGCTAGAGCAAGAATCTCAATGATAAACTAGTTGCTAAAAATTTCTTGTACTTTCTAACTGTATTATATAACAAAAATTTAACTCCTTGGTGACTGCAAAATTTTCTGTTTTAGGAATACTAAGTAAGGTGCTTTATTTTTAGAACAACTCAAAAATTTTCAGTGAAACACTCAAATAAAGCCAATTAATAGGACTTCCTTAAGACTGTAATATTTTAAACAGAAGTGTTACTTTGGTAAATATTTAGTTCGTGTCTAGTTATAGGTGACAATATGTTAGGCAATAGGAAGAAAGATGTTCCTGTCCTTCAGAAGAAAGGGGTGGTAAAATGTCAGAGAGTAAATAAAAATAATTAGAGCTCAGGATTGATAAGTTCAATGAGCAAAGGTAACATGTAAAAGGAAATGCCACCCAAACAGGTGTTGGTATGCAGATAAAGTAGAAAAACTGCTGGAAAGGTGAAACCTGAGCTTTGCCCTGAAATGTTAGTATTTTTTACTGAAGTAGTGATAAAGAATAATATCAGAAGCAATATGGTTTATGGTTCTGAAAGTGGAAGACATGACATGCTTGAAACGTTTTTATGTATATGTTATTTGATCTTAAATGTCTGCAAAGTCCTTCTTGACACATGTGTTTGTTCACTGAAATTTATTTGTGACCCGCAAATTAACACTTTAAGTGCTTTCACAGCTTTTCTGTGACATGAGCAAAGGGATGGAAAATGTGAGTCACTGATAATGCACATTCCCAGCTAAATTTGAGCTGGCTAAACCTCCCTATTTCATCTTGAATGCAAGTGTCCTTCTCACTATCTAGTTTGCTATGATTTTTGACTTTGTTTTTTTTACTTTTTTATGCTTTTAAATGTATTCTTTGAGGTTATGCTGCTCAAATCATCAGCCCGCATAAGTGTAAGACGATTTTAATTCTTTGGGTTTGTTTCTCGAAAGGCATGGACACAAGGAAGTTTAGTGAGATCTCTGCATCTAGAACATGCCTCACACCATTGTTTTAATGGGAAAGTTCCAGTTTCATGGGGCAGATGTTAGACTAGAGGCTTATCCTTGCCTATCTGCATATAAGCACCGATATACCCATGATCGGTCAGGAGTCAGCAGTTTTGTGGCTACAGAGGTGAATGAATGAATCCAGGGTCAGCAGGTAAGATGGGAAAGCTGATGATAAATCCCAGGATTGACAGGCAATATGGCAAAAAGAGGGCATATAAGTCCAAAGAACAAAAAGTCACTGTAACACTTTTGCCACAGTATTTTCTTATTTTTAAAGCAGGTCACAAACTCAAGAATATCTTATCATGGGTGATTTCTAGGTCTTAACTGCCAAACCACTGAGAATTCTGGCCCAAACACCTGAAAAAAAAACACCTTAATTATCACTTACCATATGGAGAAAACCTTTGTGTTCCATGAGCTTTGTTCAGGTAGGTGTTATAGTGATATTGACTTTTAGCTCACAGTTACTAAAACAACAAGAGGCTACATCTAGAAAAAAGAAGAGGAAACTTGCCAACCTGCACATGAAGCTAATCCAGAAAGTTCTAAAGTAACATTTTTATTGCTTGATAAAGCTATGGAAAGATGGGAAGTAGGTTACATGTGTTGATTCACCAAATAGTAGCCAATGATGGACAGCATTGTTGTGAAACGAAAAAAGGGGTGATTGTTTGATCCAAGAAAAGAAAAGTATAAATACCTTCTTTGCCAGTATTTTATCGATAATAAATACTGAATTCTTGAAATAGAAACATGAAAAACAAGACTATTAATTGATTAAAAATAAGATGTATTGTATTTTCTTTGGAAGTAAGGATGTAGTGTCCACTAGTTAGTGTTTGCAATGACATAATAGAGCACAACATAAAGAAATCATTTGCTGAAGTCAATTCTGACTCATGGTAGCCACATGTGTAATAGACTAGAACAATTCCATAGGGTCTCTTTGTCTGGAATGGTTATGAGCGCCCCTTTCCAGGGCTTTCTTCTGTGGTGCAAGGGATGTGTTCAAAATGCTAACATTTAGGTAAGTAATTGAACTTGTGCTATTAGGGCTACCCTGGCAAACATGCTATCATTACTTTGTCTTGAGTAAATTGCCACTCACTGTGACCCCAAGTGCGGAGAGTAGAAATGTGCTCCCAAGTGCTGTAAGTCTGAGATTTTTCAGAAGCTGATCATCAAACCTTACATCTGAAGTGTCTTGGAGTGAGTGTGAACAACCATCCTTTCTACTTGCAGTTCAGGGTTTAAATATTTGCAGCATAAAGAATGCAACTACCATAAATATTAGAAGAATTGACTAAAAGAAATATTGAAGAAAATTTGGGTCAGAAGAGAGTTGTTGCAATGGCTGAATCACGCAAAGCTTTATTTTCATAAATTGTTTCATAATGAAAGTGTAAGATAGCTTCATGATGTATAGCTATAGCCCTCTTCACTATCTGACATATATATATATATATATATATATATATATATAAGTGCTAGATTCTCCATTCACCTTTTATCATAAAATAATGGATTTGCTTCTTAGGATTGTCAATGGCATTGTGGGAATGGTTATGTGGGCACTATAGGAGACCATACTATTGTCTTAGTTTAAACCAAGTGTATCTGGAGATGTGTCTTTACTCACATTTACTAACTGCTGATTTTTACTTCTACAACTGATATTGCCAAGTAACCAGTATCATTTTCATGAAAATGTTCAAATATGTGACGTGGGCATTAGTTAATCCATGTATAGATGGTTGGTTTATGTGGCAGAGACTTACTCTGTTGTCAGTTTACAACTATTAAGAATTAGGGGTGGACTTTAGCCTTTCAATCAGGCCTCAGCTTGATGACAGCATTTGGATGTGAGACACACAGAATCTCCCTTTGAGACATTTGTGTTGACAAGTCATATGGAGCTATGCCAATAACAGGTAGAGTCTCAGAACTGGAAGACCCATGGGGAGACCCATGCCACTGCTAAGATACTTCCATCACCACTGCACCCAGAAGACTCTCCATGCACTGGCCTAGGATCTTTCTGCACTCAGCATCTTTGCATGTGTTTCATGAGTCTGAATCAGAATTTACAGACTGGTTTTGGACATATGGGTTACTCCAAGATTTATGGACTTGATCTGGACTAGAGTAGGATTTTTTTATGACACAATTGCTCTTTTTTATAAAGTTCTTTCTTACACACATAGGACTGTCTATGAGTTTGCTTCTCCAGACTAACCCAGACTAACACAGAGAAGCAAAAAAATAAGATCTTCGAATTACATTAACTTGTACTTTGCTTTTGACTGAAAGTATAGAGTTTTGAAAACGTTGAAAAGTTTATCTCTTTTACTCCAATTTTCTAACTGGTGAAATAGAACAAATAGAATTGCATTGAGTGGGATTTGGGGGAGGATCAAATGAAACAACATATGTAAAACACATAACAATGATCCCAACATCTGGAAAGTACTCAATAAATGTTATTTTTCTCTTGTGTATATTTGTAAAGTATAGTTAGGCTTCTTGGGGAATCTTTTTCAGAGAGAAGTATATGTCATATTTGTTGAAAAGCATGGTTATAATTGGAAAATATTTTTTAAATATCCACAGAATTGAAGAGCAAGTATCATTGGATTTGCCAAACTATCAGATTGTGGGGTCTTCTTTGCAAGGCCATCCTAATGTCCTTTTCCAGGGACTGGTCTCTTCTGATAACATGTCCAGAGTGTCAGTTGAAGGTTTTCAGTCATGCTTCTAAGGATTCTTCTAACTGTCCTTTCTCTAAGAGAGATCTGTTTGTTTTCCTAGCAGTCCGTGACACCTTCAATATCCCTTTCTAACTCCTTAATTCCAAGATGTCTATCCTTCCTGGGTCATCCTTTCACATGTATGTGGGGCAATAGCTTGGGCCACAATGAATCCTTTTGCATTCTCCCCAAAATCATTCAGCACAACCTTGTAAGGGGGTTTATCTTCCTGGATTTATCTGATTCAGAAGATTTGTCAGATTTATCTGATCCAGCAGATTCCTTGTAAGCCACTCTTTTAGTTGAAAAAAAAATTAAGACACTGTTGAGATTAAGAAAAGTGATATCACTGAGAGAACAGGTTAGCCCTTTTCTGCCAATGACAGAAATCTGTTTAGACATGTATTTTTGGGAATAGGCTACACAGGCATAAACTGATACTAGAGTAACAATGCATTTCTTTACTTCATTATGAAGGTCCAATATTTTATTCTACTTTAATCAATTGTTTAAATGCTACCTATTATGCTTTTACTTATCAACAAATTGATATGTTTAAATTTAAGTTAATGCTCTTCTTTTTTCTTAGTTGAATGCTCTTTCATTTGGATAACAACAAGAAATGTTTTATAATTATTGAAAGGTTGGAATAATATTTTGTATGATTTATTTTTGTGATAACCTTCAAGGTTTGCATGTCATAAACATGCAATTACAAAGTGGTAGTACTCCAGAAATTTATCTCTGTAATATTATTAAAATTGAATAATCAGATTCTCATCTGTATTATATTCTTATAGCAAAATATTCTGCATATCAGTTATTTTCAATTAATATTAATGAATGTTTCTAAAATAAGAAGAAACTTTTAAGAAATCAAATTTAGTTTTTATTATAAAAGGAAATCTCCAAAGATATGTATTTGCATTTTACTAGAATCCCAGACTACATAAATATGAGAATTAAATGAATTTGTGTTTGAGTTATCTGAATTTCTATTTTTAAAGACTATGCTACAGTAATCATTTAATTGTATAGGGTACTCAGTT
>PVJH01025600.1:0-31286 GCA_004026705.1 Nesogale talazaci
GACCACCAGAGGGCAGTGATGCCCCCCCTAAAAAACAAACAAAACAAAAAGGTAGTTTACTTAACTGCTAACCAACATGTCAGCAGCTTGAGTTCATCCAGAAGCACTTCAGAAAAAAATATCTAGTGACCTGCCTTCAAAAACTCAGCAAGTGAATACTCTTTTAGATTCCATTTCCACTCTGACATAAATGGAGTCACCATGAATTGAAATCAACTTGACAGCAACTGGTTTTTCACGAATAAGTATAAGAATTTTGCAGAACTTCCCACCAGAGATAGTGCAAAGAGGAAGAGACTGGAAAGGAATACCTGGAGTGTTGGGAGTGAGGGGTGGAACTACGTTGGAAATTATATCCAGTAGAACTAACTTTCAAAAGCAAACAAGAAAAAAATTATTGCCAGTAGGCCTGATTTATGATAAATGTAAATATTTTTTAAGAGTAGACTGAGAGTAGTTATAAATAAACTGGACATTCTTTTTTATTTATTTTGGGTGGGCATCACTGCCCTCTGGTGGGAGTGGGAGGCCCAGCCTTGCTGCTGGAGAGTTGCTGCTGGATTTGAACCACCAACCCAGTGGACCACAGTCCCGTACACAACCACTATGCCACTGGGGCTCAGTCCTAAACTGGATAGTCTAAGGAAGTCACAATAAATTTTTTTTTTGGGGGGGGGGCATCACTGCTCTCCGGCGGTGGGAGTAGGAGGCCCAGCCCCACTGCTGGAATTGAACCTCCGTCCCAGTGGCCCGCAGTCCCCTGCACAACCACTACGCCACCAGGGCTCAACCCTAAAAAATTCTTTAAGGTAGATTTATATACTTTGAAAAGAGAGAAGATGCAATCATAAATTCTCATTTTAAATCAGAAATGAGGCAAAAAGAGAATTTAAAAAAAAGAGAAAGAAGTACAATGAATAGGAAACAGTTACAAATATAGTAGATATTAAATGAAAGATATCAATAATTTTAAGGGTAAATAGTTTAATATACCAATTAAAAGATAAAGATTGTCAGAGTGAGCTACAAAAACAAGACTCAAGTACAAGTTGTCTATAAGAAACTCCCTTAATTATAATTCAATCACAAAGGCACAGTTTAATTTTGTTAATCTTTTCAAAAAAACCAACCTTGGCTTTTAAAGTTTTCTTTATTCCTTTCATTTTTTGGGGGGGGGGGGGCAGGCATCACTGCCCTCAGGTGGTGGGAGTAGGAGGCCCAGCCTTTACTCCGTGGAGCTGGAATCGAACCTCTATCCCAGTGGGCCGCAGTCCCGCGCACAACCACTATGCCACCAGGGCTCAGCCCTCCTTTCATATTTTCAATTTCACTGATTTCTGCTCTCACTTTTATGATTTCCTTCCTTCTGCTTATTTTAGGACATTTTCTCTCTCGTTCCCTAAAGTGACCACTTTTTCTAACATCTGAGTTTAATACGACAAAGGTCCTCCTAAGCGGTCTCCCAAACATTTTGATACATTGTTTTTAATTCTCATTTATCTCAAAATATTTAATTTTTTGAGGCTTCCTCTTTGACCTGTGTGCTTTTTAGCAATACATTATTTAATTTCCAAATACTTGTAAGATTTTCCAGTTATATTGTTATTGATTTATAGTTTAAATCTATTATGATCTGAAAACCTACTTTGCAATTCTCTCACATGTGTTAGTCTGTTTCACAGAGCAGAATGTACTCTGTTTTGATGAGTGGTCCATTTATGTTTAAGAATGATGTATTGGGCTGAGCCCCGGTGGCGTAAGTGGTTGAGTGCAGGACTGCAGCCCACGGACTTGGCAGTTCAAATCCAGCAGCGGCTCTCAGGAGCGGCACTGGGTAGCGCCCACGACCCCCAGAGGCAGTGATCACCCCCCAACAAAAAAAGAATGATGCACTGATGAGCAATAAGAAGAAAATAAAGGAGAAATCAGCGCTGTCAAAAAAACTTACAGTGTTATAGAAAAGATAGATGGAAATTTAGCCAACTGTGATACAATAAAATTTCTTCTTATAAAAAAAAGGAATGATGTACTGCTCTTGAATAAAGTATTCGTAGAATGTCAATTAGATTGAGTTGTTCAATGGTGCTGTTTAGGGCAGTCATATCTTTTTTTCTTTTTTTTGGGGGGGGGGCATCACTGCCCTCCGGTGGTGGGAGTAGGAGGCCCAGCCACACTGCTGGAATTGAACCTCCGCCAGTAGGCCACAGTCCTGTGCACAACCACTACGCCACCGGCGCTCAGCCCTCATATCTTTTTTTCAATGACCTTATTGGGGGGTCTTACTGCTCTTATAACATTCCATACAAGATTTGTATAAGCATATTTATACACATGTTGCCATCTTCATTTCCAAATATTTTCTACTTGAGCTCTTGGTAAAAGCTCCTCTTTCCCCTTCTTTTTTTTAATATATCATTTTATTGGGGGAATCATTTTATGGGGGGAGGGCAGCCATATCTTTACTGGTTTTCTGCCTGTTTTATCTGCCAATTACTGCAAGAGGGGTGTTAGTCTCCAACTCTAAAAATCGATACGTCTTTTTCTCTCTGCCGCTGTATTAATGATTGCTTCGTGCATTTTGACTCTCAGTTGTCAGGTGCATGCTTATGCTTATGTCTTCATGGAGAATTTATCCCTTTAGCACTGGATAAGGCTCCTCTTTCTCTGATGATGGTCCTTGTTCTGAAGTTCTCTTTGTCCAACGTTAATATGTTTCTTCTTTCTTTTGATTAGCCAAATGATTCGGCCATTTTAAAGACAAGCTGACCATCTCTTACAAAGCTCAATGTAGCTTTACCATATAACGCAGTAGTAATGCTCCTAGGTATTTACTCAAAGGATAAGAAAAGCTATATTCACACTAAAGTCTTTATGTGATTAAAGCTGTGTAACGCCAAGCACCAAGAGCAACCAAAATATCCTTCAAGAACAGACACAGGGGGACCCTAAATGCATATTGCTAAGTGAAAGAAACTAGTCCACAAAGGTGACGTGTTACACTATTCGAATATATGACATTCTAGAAAATGCAAAACTCATGAGATCACAGGACAGGAGGACAAATAAATAGATGAACACAAGGTATGTTCAGAGCCACAAAACTATTTTAAACGATGCTGTCATTGTAGATACATAACATTGGTATTTTTCAAAACCTATAGAAGCTTTAAGGGGGGAAAAAGAACTCTAGGAGAATGCCAAATTTTTAAAGTATTTCAAAGTTGGGGGAATCCCGGGCAGGAATGTAGATCATGAAGAAAATCCAACTGCTTTATAAATGTAGTAAAACACCTCCCTGAAGTGGGTGGAGGAAAGGGGACTGGCTTCCGCTGTGTCTTCGGAAAGACCCGAGTTTGCAAAGTAAAGGCGAAGAAACTGCGCATGAGCTAGGAGATGTCATTGCTTCCCCGGGAGGAGGAGTCACCAATTTGGATCCTGCTCTATGTGCTTACTGGGATGGAACAGCTAAGTAAATGGATGGCAGATGGCAGAAGTGGAATTCGAGTTTAAAGATTAATGAGGGGAGGAAGCTAGAGGAGTGGGAGAGTTAGGCCTGCACACACCACGATATGTGATAGCTTTGGCCATGCACGTTCTTATCATTTATACATATCATTTGTGCCGTAGAGTTATTATTTATTAGATTCAGTCTCTTGGAGTTGGTCTACCGACAAGACAAGACAAGATGGTGGGATGCTGATAGATCCTGAGTCCTGAAATCTGGAGGAGCTGGAGGAGAAGTCACATGGGCTTGCGCTGATGGAACTAGACCTCTGGGACTGGAGAAGCCACAGAGAGACCCGTGCCAGCGCTGAGATGCTTCCACTGCCAATGGATACTGCTGATGGACCATGAGCCTTGGAAATGAGGAGCCATGGGGAGATCCCTGTCAAGGCCAGGATGCTTCTACTCCTGCTGGGTACTCAAGACTCTGCACCCACTGGCCTGTGATTGCCCTGGTGGCATTGCACATGTTTCGTGAGTCAGAAGGAGGCTTTATAGACTGCTATCGGACATATGGGCTAAGGACTTATGACCTTAGACTGGATTGGGTTTGGGATGATTTCTCAATGTTCCATTCCTCTTGTATAGAAGCCTTTCCCTTATATCAAAAAAAGGTTGTTATTATTTATTACACAAACTGCTACCTTTTAATCATCACATTATTCCATGTATCATTGGACATGTGCTCCAGAAGTGAGTGACAAAGCCCAAAAGTTCTAGACTTTTTGCTGATACAGCCTCCTGCTACATATGTCCATCTTCTGACCCCCAAACGCCTAAACTCTCTACTGTGAAATCCACTTTGACTCATAGCAACCCATATGAATTGTTGAGTTTGTCTGTGCTGTCCTCTATGCACCTAGGCACATCAGAGAAGTATAAGAAGAAACCAGGGAAATTTTTATCTAGAAAACACAAAGGAGGGCTGAGTCCCAGTGGCGTAAGTGGTTGAGTGAGGGACTGCGGCCCTCGGGTTTGGCGGTTCAAATCCAGCGGCGGCTCTCAGAAGCAGCACTTGGTGGCGCCCATGATCACCAAAGGCAGTGATGCCCCCCCCCAAAAAAAAAATTGGGCTGAGCCCCGGTGACGTAGTGGTTGTGTGCGGGACTGCGGCCCACTGGGACGGAGGTTCAATTCCAGCAGTGGGACTGGGCCTCCTACTCCCACCGCCGGAGAGCAGTGATGCCCACAAAAAAAACAAACAAACACACAAATGAAAAATATAACATCAACTGCTCCTGTGTGATACTGAAAACTTACATATTAAATGTGGAAAAGTCTTGCTTTGTTCAGGTGACTACTAAATGTTTCCAAATCGTCACATTTTTTTAGGCCGTGTAGACCACACATCTAGATATTTGATTTTTATTTTTTATTTTCCAGCTGGAGGTTCTCTACAGAATCTCAAAGTTCAATCACTCCCGAATATTTATAACAGAGTCACACGAGATATAAAATGTCATTCCCAACACTCCCTCCCCCTGCTTTAATGTCTCCTACCTTTCAGAGCCGCAGGGAGTGGAGACCAGGGGGCGACAGACCAGAGGAGTCCTTCCACTTCTCTTCACGTCAACGAGGAGGCCTGGTAACTAGAGACACACGTTTGGGTTCCAGACACACTCTCAACTTGCCAGAATACCCAGGCAAATAATGTACCACAGATTGAAACATTTCTCTGTTTTAAATCAAACGTCCTGCCTATTAATAGCTATGAAATACTACACCATATTGCTGTGCTAGTAAAGCATTCTGTCACTCAAACCCTTTCAAAACCAGACGAGGTTCAAATTCTGTCAACTTATGTGCATAGCAGGGAAAATCCAACCCCCCCCTTTTTTTTTTTTTTTTTGAAAATCCCCTTTAAGAATCTAAATAAAATCCATGATTTGGATTGACTTGGAGCTCGAGAATGGACCAAACGCCCTCCTCCACACGTCAAGATTCCATATTTTTTCTGGTTCAGCTTACGCCCACACTCCCCTTTGCTGTCTGGGTGCTGATAGCACGGGCATTTTTATGGGATAATTGAGTATTATAAGTACTTGCTCACCCACTGGACCCCTCCTACCCTCCCCCAAGCCCCCACCCCCACAGGTACAAAGACTCACAAAAGAAATTGCAAATCGTCAGGAATGTGCATGAAAAGGGAATGAGCATCTCATGGCTTCTTTCTTTTTAAAAAAACACAAAAAACTATTCATGGGGGGGGGAAAAATCAGCACTTCTTGGTGGCCTATTCATCATTCTGTACAATTAGACCCAGGGAAAGGGTTCTTTATTTTGACTTGACTCGCAGGTCTTCTCAGATCCGTGGTCGCGTGCCTGACAGCAAGAGCAAGCGAGATTCCTCTGGGGCAGCGTAGACTTCGTCAGGAAATTCCCTGCTCTGATGTGTGGGTGGGAGAATGAGGTGATGCGATCCAGATGCGCGCGCTGCCCTCGCAAGTCATGCAGATGTGCTTGATAATGATACCACAGGCCCAGATGGCGACCCCTCTGGCATGAGAAATGGGATCCAGAGGGCAGGCTTCCTCCGTTGCATGTATGTGCCGCAATCGCACGTGTCTCGTGGGCTTATTTCTGAGGCACCGCCTTCTTTTGCGGCACATGGGGCAGTGACTCTGAAGGATGAATTCTGACTGCGCTGGAAGTTAATAACAAATATCTCAAATTGCTATGTAAGGTGGCCCTCGGTTCCAAAATGACCTCTCCGTAAAGTTATCGAAATCATCCTGCAGATTTCTGACCTGACCCCTTGCATGCTGAGAAAACATTGCTGTGTTCAAGAGAGTTAAAAAATAAAATATTTACATAAATAATACATTATAGCGGGCTGAGCCCTGGTGGCGTAAGTGGTTGAGTGCAGGACTGCGGGCCGCGGACTTGGCGGTTCAAATCCAGCGGTGACTCTCAGGAGCAGCGCTGGGTAGTTCCCACGACCACCAGAGGACAGTAAGGCCCACAAAACCACATACACATACAAAAAATACATTATAGCAATGTTTTACTTCCATTTCCCTTCTGATCTCTAAAACCTACTTTTTCAAAGTGTGATGCCTCTATCCTGATCACTGCTGTGCCCTGTTCCTGAAACCTGGGCATCAGCTAAGCGAAATTCTTGGTCTTCTAGAATGATCTCCACAGCCACAAGAAAAACCCGATTTTATAAAGCTATATCACAAATTAGTTCCAAACCACCATGGGCTGTGACTCCATAGATGGGAGTAAATCCATTAAGTTTACCATGGTTCATGGTCCAGTGGGTCTCAACCTGTGGGGCACGACCCTGTTGAGGGTTGAACTACTCTTTCACGGGGGTCGCCTTATTCATAACAGTAGTGAAAATAATGTGATGGTGTGGGAGTCCCTTCAACATGAGGAACTACGCTAAAGAGTCACAGCATTAGGAAGGTTGAACATCACTAAATGCAGGAGTGGGAAATGTCCGACCCTCAGATGACGTTTTAAAAAAAAAAAAACAGAACAGAACTCACCGCCATCAAGTCCATTTCAACTCCTGGTGGATCCTACAGGACAGGGTAGAATTGCCCTTGTGAGTTTTGCAGACTGAAACGCCTTCAAACGAGAAAACCAAACACCCTGTCAGGGAGTCGATGCCGCCTCATAGTGACCTCCTGTGGCTTTTCGATACCATGACTGTTTACGGGAGAAGGAAGTCCAGGCGTTCTCCCTCAGAGCTGCCGATGGTTGTGAACTGCCGGCCACGTGCCTGGCAGCCCAATGCATACATAACTACTGCTGGAGTAGAAAGTCCCATCTTTCACCTCAGGAGCAACTGGTGGTTTCAAACAGCTGGCCTCAAGGTTAGCAGCCCGGCACCTAGCCACCATGACACCAGGGCTCTCGGGGCCATGTCAGGCCCCCAAGTCACAAGTGCCCGCCAACACCACACACCTCACCAAAAAGAAGCTGTTCCAGCCATCACATTAAGGATACGTTCATTAAGTTTGACCAAATGTCTCCCTGCCACGGAGTCAATTGTGTAAGTCCCTCGAAGTTTCTGAGACCGTAACTCTTGACGGAAGTCGGAAGCTCCAGCTTTCTCCCAGGGAGAAGCTGCTTTAGAACTGCTGACCTTGCGGTGAGCAGCCAAATGGGTAGCCCCTACCCCACTGGGCTTCCTGGAGCAAATACAGCAGGCTGATTTTGAAGCTGACGCTTTTGGGTGGCCCTTGAATAATGTCATAAATATCCAAATACTCCTTGACAGAGAAAAGGTTCCCCACCCGTGGCCTAACATATAAAATAGAGGAGTATCATAGTTCTGTTGTGAGCGAAAAGCAATGAGTTCTCAGCAGTTTATCCAAAACACTTCCCCATTGCTATGGAGGAAATGTGGAAATGAGTCAACCTCTTTAAAATAGAAAGGTGAAAAATGCAAATGCTACATCAGATTTTGCAAGGGGAAGTTCATTCCTGTTTCCTTCTTTAATGTCAGAGTTGAATTGTGAAGTCAGCAAATGTGTGCCTTACACTAGGTAAATATTTTTGTGATCTAAAGGAAGAAATAATGACCAAGCTGAGCATGTGATTTTCCTAAAGGATAAATCATTTTCATTATCAATAGCACAGGTACAAATGTTGATGCTATCTTAAACTATCTTAACCCTATCTTGAGACTTGGTAACCTAGCATGTAGTTCCTGGTTCTCATGAAAGCTATTCTACTTCCTTAAGTAAAGTATTTATCCATTTGTTCCTATTTATGCATATCTTTATATCTGCTTCATACACACAGTACAATGGAAACTGTTTGAAACTATCTGATTGACTCAGGTAATTCGTGTTACCTGAGAGGACCCTGGTGGTTACTTGTTGAGATGCTAACCAAAAGGTCAGCTGTTCGAACCACCAGCTGCTCCTCAGGAGAACCATGACGCTTTCTACTCCCATAAGGAGTTCTGTGTGATCCCGGGGTGTCCAAGGAATCAGACATCAGACATCAGACATGAGCGAACAAAAAATCAAATCATTGGAGACCCAAGACCCATCCGTAGGCAACTGGACATCTCCTTACAGAGGGGTTGCGGACAGGAGATGAGCCAGGCAGGGTGCAGTGCAGTAACGATGAAACATGCAACTTTCCTCTAGTTCTTCAATGCTTCCCTCTCTCCCCCACCCCCACACCCACCCCCGATATCATGATCCCAAATCGACCTTACCAATCCAGCTAGACCGGATGATGTACACTGGTACAGATAGGCACAGGAATACAGGGAATCCACGACAGATGATGCCTTCAGGACCAGTGCTGAGAGTGGGGTTACAAGGATCTACAAATAACCTCCTCCCTGAGGGACGGACAACAAAAAAAATGAGTGAAGGGAGACATCAGACAGTGTAAGATAATTTATTAGCTATCATGGGTTTGAGAGGGAGGGGGGAGAAGGGAGGGAGGGGGAAAATGAGCTGATACCAAGGGCTCAAGTAGAAATCAAAAGTTTGGAGAATGATGAGGGCAGCAAAAGTACAAATGTGCTTGACATAATGGATGGATGGATAGATGTGAGAAAAGTTTTCTAACTTTCTGAGTTACAGCCTTAGAAACTTTCTGAGTTACAGCCTCAGAAACTTTCAGGTAGTAGTACTCTAACCTATGATTCAAAAACAACTTGAAGGCAGTGAATTTGGTTTTTTGAAGTATTGGCTGAAATTTAGAAAGAAGATGGGGGAAATAAAGTAATTTTTCTAGAGCTCTCCAGATATTTACCTTATGCTTGTTCAAATGCATATGTACAACAACTACAAGGTCCAGATCAAATCTAAGGACACTGCAGATCAGGTGGTTTATGAAACTGGAAAAAGAGGGCAATGTAAGTCAAGGAAATGTCGTAAATGTGGAGAGAAAAATGCCTGTGGCCTTGGCCTCTTTAGCTTGTATGTTAGCATCGTGTCAAATACTTTTGTTTTTGTTTTTGTTTTTGTTTTTTGGGCATCACTGCTCTCCAGTGGTGGTAGTAGGAGGCCCAGCCCCACTGCTGGAATTGAACCTTCATCCCAGTGGGCCGCAGTCCCGCACACAACCACTACGCCACCGGGGCTCAGCCCCGTGTCAAATACCTTTGGTTATTGACCTTAGACCATTATGACAAGCACATTAACTCACTGCCATTGAGTTGATTCCAACTCATAGCAGCCACCTACTAGGACAGGGTGAGTAGAATCGCCTCCTGTGTTTGGAACTCTTTATGGGAGTAAAAAGCCCCACCTTTCTCCCAAGGAGTGGCCAATGGTTTCAAACTGCCGCCTGGTGGTTAACAGTCCAGTGCAGAAACCCACTACACCACCAGGGCTCCATCCAAGACCTAGTATAACCCACCATTCTGAATGCTGACTCATCATGGCCTTGTGGAGCTCTGAGAGTAAATGTGTACAGGAGCAGAAAGCGCAGCTTTTCTCCTGAGGAGCTGCTGGCGGCTTCACATCACTGACCATTTGGATTTCAGCCCAAACTGCTACCCCACCAGGGCTTCAAGACCGAATCTAGGAGCTGAACATATATCCATAAAGACTTTTCCTCCCTAAGCCCTCCTTTTAATCAGAAAGAAAGCAAGCGAAGGAGATCTTTTTTTTTAATACTCCAGGTAGCAAATACATGACGTGTGCACTAACAGCTCTTCCTCCACCCAAGCAGACATCATCAGCGTGATGCATTCCACCGCTAGACCAAGACCCCGTGTCAGAGTCCTTCTCAGCAGAGTACTGCAGGGTGCCAATAACAATGAACCAAAGCCCACATGAGCTGAAACCTCTTTCCGATCCCCCTCTTGGATCTCTTTTCAGGTGGATGGAGTTGTTGGCTGCCATGGACTTGAGTCAGCTCGGAGTCACAGCAGCAATCCTGTGTACAACAAAAGGAAGCCCTGCCTGTCCTGCACATCCTCACACTTGTTCACCTTGTTGTACTGATTGTGCCAATTTGTGCCATTGACGGTCTACCTATTTTTCATGTTCCCGTTGCTTTTCCACTGATCCCGCCTCATGACATGTCCAGCAGGCAAAGTTTTACCATCCTAGATTCTAAGAAGCTTACTAGTTGGACTTTTCATTACAGATTTGTTTGTTCATCTGGAAGTTGTGGTATATTTAATATCCTGCATCTGTGCCACAATTCAAAGGCATAAATTCATCTCCAGTCTTCCTTCTTCAATGTCCAGCTTTCAAATGCACATGAGATGTAAAAATATCATGGTTTGGTTTACACAGGCATCAGCCTTCAAAGTGACATTCTTGCTTTTTAATACTTCAACAAGAATTTTTGTGGTATACTTGCCCAATGTCATACATGGCTAGATATTCTGAGTGCTGGTATTAACTCCATGAGCATTAACTGTGGATCCAAATAAAATGAAATCATTGACACTTTAGTCTCTTCTCCGTTTCACATGATGTTGAGTATTGATCCAGTTGTGAGAATATTTGTGTTGCTGTTGCTTTGGGTTAAGGTGAAATCCCTATTGAAGGCGATAGTCTTTCATTTTCATCAATCTTCAAATCCTCTTTGCTTTCGGCAAGCTTTGCTTTTGGCATGTGTGATCTGCATGTTACAGGTAGTTAACAAGTCTGTCTCTACTCCTAGCAGCATTTTATTTCTTTTTTTAATCATTTTATTGGGGTCTCATACAACTCTTATTACAATCTGTACATACATCCATTGTGTCAAGCACACTTGTACATTTGTTGCCCTCATCATTCTCAAAACATTTGCTTTCTACTTAAGACTTTGGTATTAGCTTCTCATTTTTCCCCTCCCTCCCCACTCCCTCTCCCTCACGAACCCTTGATAATTCATAAATTATTGTTATTTGGTCATAGCTTACACTTCCTAATGTCTCTCTTCACCCACTTCCCTGTTGTCTGTACCACAGGGGGAGAGTATATGAAGATCCTTATAATCAGTTCCGTATTTCTACCCCATCTCCCCTCCATCCTCCCAGTATTGCCTCTCTCACCACTGATCCTGAAGGGATCATCTATCTTGGTTTCTCTATGTTTCCAGCTCCTCTCTGTCTCAGTGTCCATCCCCTGGTCTAGCCGGATTTGTAAAGTAGAATTAGGAGCATGATGATGGGTGGAGAAGTCATTGAAGAAATATGTTGTATGTTTCATCCTTCTAGCAGCACTTCACTTAGTCCAGCTTCTCAGATTGTTTGCTCTGCTTGCAGATTGAATACAACCCTGTCACACTTTTTCCTGGTTTTTAGCTACACCCTTGTGCTATTTGAACAACTTCCTCTAGGTAGAGATTCTGCATGAGTTCAATAAAGTGCTCTGGGCTTCCCGTTCTTTATAAAGTTACCTGCAGTGTGTTATGGGGCACAGTTGAATGTCTTTGCACAGTCAACGAACAAGATATTCTCTGCTTTCAGACAAGCTCCACCCGAAATCAGCATTGATACTCCTCATTCCAAGTCCCCTTCTGAACCAGGCTGGAATCTTTGGCCATGATCCAGCTGATGTCAGCAATTAGATCCCTGACTCCACATCCTCTTCGGATTCAGCCAGAATCTCTGGCAGCTCCCTGTCAGTGTCCTACTGTGGCCAATTTTTAATTATCCTCAGCAACATTTTACTTTGGTGTGATCTTAGTATGACTTAGCATTATAAGGATGGGCCAGATGGGTGGTGGCAGTGCTTGAACAACCCAACCGGGATCTCCCCTGTGGGAAGTGGGGATTCTGCCCCGGACTCACCCTGCTCCCACTGGGTAAATGTCTGAAAGTGAGCGAGCATAAAAGACCCAAGGTGACTGTTGTGGACGCCTGCCTGCTCTCACCAGAGAGGTGAGTAGCTGGTATTAGCAGCTTTGAAGAGTAGGGGTGTTGCTATAGTAACCATGTCAAGCCCCTGGACTCAAGTCAGTCACTCTTGTCCCTCTGGGAGATTTGGCCAACCATCCTGAGAGACCTGTTGAGCTCCATGGAGTCAGGCTCAGCTCAGCTCTTGGTCTGCCGGGAAAAGACATCAGCAAAGACCAGAAGCATGACTGCCTTACTTGACCGTCCGGTTAACGCCCCCTGACCTCCCCCTCAACGCCCCCAGCTTTGATTAGAGATGAACGAAGCTGTTCTGAAACACAGATCCCCAGTCCCCCTCTGGCACCCACTGGGTCCTCTCCCGCGTGCAATTGCGAGCCCGGAGCACACGGTGGGTTACCAAGCCCTTTCCCTCCTGTGGCCTCCTTTGATCCGGGACCACCGAGTCTGGGTGGAGGGTGGGGGTGGGGGAGGGCGATGGTCTGCTGAAAAGTCAGCCATCGGCCACCCTCTAGTTTCAGCTCTGCTGGGCCAAACTGAGGGCCAGGGCAGCGTTCAGGCTGCGCGGTCCGGTCGGTCCCGTCCTTCCGTCCGGCTGGACTGGCACCCGGCTGCCCAGCCCCAGCCCGCAGCGCTCGGGAGAGCAGTGTGCCCTCGGTAGAGACACCCACGTGAAAGCTGGCGTGCACGTGCCCGTGCAGACGGGCCCGGTGGCCGTGCAGAGACTCGCCCGTTCGCTCGCCCACCTTGCCGGGAGGAGCTGCGTGGTGGTGGCCAGCCCTGCAGCTTCGCGAGGCGGGCACCGGCTTGAGGGTGCTTCCACCCCACCCGCACCCCACGCGCCCTGGCCTCGGGGAGTCTCGGGGCCACCTGGTCATGGAGATGCCCCCGTGCGCCCTCCGTCATTATAAAGGTTTCTGTTCATTTCTCTGACAGATGGTGACCCTGTTGCAGATGTGGGTTGTGCCTTTGTATTTCACGATAAAACTTTACTGGTGGCGCTTTCTCTCTCTGTGGGGAATGTTCTCCGTTGTCACCAGTTACATCCTCTTCAGAGCCACCCGAAAACCCCTCTCAGGGAGAACGCCACGGTAGGTAATACCCCCTGCCTTCTCTTCCACAGCCCCTTTTTATCTGAGGTACTGAGAAGCAGATCCCATGTCCAGTGTCCTGGGGGAGGGCCGTTAGCTTCATTTACCTGCAGTCTCACGATGATTCTCTGGATGTGAGTTCTGCTACTGCTTCTCCGCGTTCAAGTCGTATGGGTGGCCAGGACAAGTCATTGCTTCAGATACTGTGCAGTGAAAGCAGAGAGAAAGAGAAGTGAAACTATCATTTTAAAATTTTAGAACACTGGGTAAATGTTTATAGTTCGCTCAGCAATTTGCTTTGGCCCTCTGTAAGTTGGGCTGCACACATTTTCAAATCGAGCTACAGTTAGAAGCATGTATTGCCACTTGAAATTGATAAAATCATAAAGGGTAGAGAGCTTATTATTCTCATAGCAAATGAGGCTTTAATATGCCAGGGTTGATTCGATTACAAGAACCTTTTTTTTTTATGAGAACCAATCTTTTAAGGGTTCACAGAGCATTCAAAAGTCCACCCAGGAGCAGTGATTGCCCCCCCCCCCAAAAAAAAGTCCACCCAGAGAGCTTCATAATCAAGAAATGTGATTCAAATTTTGTTCTCAGTCTCTTAGTTGTGAAAACAAAATCAGGATCCTCTTTTAGGTAAACTGAAATGACATGCATAAGGACTGGGTAAAATGTTAAATGATAATAAAACAATGTCTAATTTCTATCTTTGTGGGAGAAGGCATCATAAACTCTTATGTGGTGTTTTCATAATTAGTCATTCAGATATTTGTCTTCACCCTTTTAAAACGTGTCAGAAGTAAATATCAACTTTCTTTTCCGGTTTGGATTCATCTGGAGATGAATCAGATAAATAAGTGTAATGAAAGTGACTAACACGTATGTCCAGGCTTATGAGTAATTTTTACTTAATTCCAGCAGGGGAGTAAGTAGGATGGAGTAAGATGAGGAGTTCTTTCAAGCTGCACAGTTTGGGCATCTTTTGTCTGGCCTGGATAAGTTGCTTTCTCTATTTTGCTTACAAAGTGTTGGACGTTCTCTGAGCTTTATGGCTGTGCACTAGTTTTCTAACTCCCATTCCAACCTTTAGGTAGCATCTACAGGACAGTTTGCTAGGGGGTGCATTGCTCTAGCTAACTCGGGGGGGGGGTGCACCTCGGCACACTCAGGGCAGGGGATCTCCACTAAAAGAACACTTGCCTCATTGCACTCCGTGACTCATGAACCTCAGACGGGCCAGCTCCCAGGTCCTCTGCCTCTCCTACCCACAGCATGAGCACGTCAGCGTCAGCGTTGCCCGTCTGCCGAAAGCAGAATCCTATTGCAGTCTGTGAGCCCACAGGCCTTCTAAAGGAGGCCCGACTGCCATCTGAAAGCAGTGGGAGAAGGTGATGAAAACCTCTTTTCTGCTAGAAAAGAAAACAGAAGACCAAGTTCACTGCCATCAAGTCACTGCTGGCTCATAGGTCAGGGCAAGGTAGAATGGCCCCCTTGGGTTTCCCAGACTGTAACTTTACAGCAACAGGAGGCCTCATCTTTCTCCTGAAGAACAGTTGGTGGTTTCAAATTGCTGACCCTGTGGTCAGTAGCCCAACACATAGCACACGACTCTACCAGGGCTCCTGAGGGAGAAGAAACCAACATAAGAGATTGATGGCAGCAAAAGGCTAACAGTGGGCGGCTGAGCACAGGTGTTTCGAACCGCCCAGCTGCTCTGTTACAGGAAAATGAAGCGGTCTCTTTCTGCAGAGCTGAGACTCAGGAGCACTGTGAAGCCATTCTGTGTTCCACAGGCTCCCTGGGTTAGAATCGACCTGCCAGCAGCCAGGGACTGAGGAAGTCCTAAGGAGGGAGCCCTGGTAGCGCGGTGGTGAAAGTGCTTAGCCTTCAACCAGCAGGTTCCTGGTGTTCACCCCCACTGGCCTCTCCAGTGGAGGAAGATGTGGTCGTTCTGTGGTGAGTTCGGCTGGAAGGAAAGCAGTTGGGGTGGGTTTAAGTCCTATGACTCTTGATGGATCTTCGCTTCCTGATCATCTTGGCAGCAAATTGCACCCAGCTATTTTCCCCTTGGAAACCAGACTGCATGCTAGGAACACAGGGGGGAGCAAATCCCTATGCTGCCCTTTGTTCCTCCCGCCAGCAACTCACACCACAAGTGGCGGTGGGACAACTAACCCCCACAGCTCGGAGTTCAAACCCAGGAACGGCTGGCTCATTGGGAGACAATCATGGTCATCTGCTCCCATGAAGAGGACAGCCTCGGAGACCCTCCGGGCCAACTCTGTCCTCTAGGGCGGCTGCGGTTGGAATTGACGACAACAGGTTTGGTCTGTTTTTTTCACTGTGGGACAGCATATCAGAGAAGAGGAAATGAGTTCTACTTTTATAGCAGTTGAGTTTTCAGCCAAGCAATGAAGTTCAAGGCCCAAAATAGACCACATGCTAGTCACAAACAATGTGGTAGGGCTTGACCACATCAATCAAAGGCTGGTTTTTCTTTGCAGAGGCTGCTCAGAGGCCATAACAAAATTCCTTCTCTGACCTGACGGTGTGTGTCCGAGTAGCAAGGATGCCTGGGAGCCAATGCTCCTAGAAAACTGTGTTCCCAGGAAGCAGGAGGAAGGGAGAGTGCACTTTAATAATGATGATGTAAGATGTACAAGGGGCCTTCAGAAAGCTAGTGGAAAACTGGAATTGAAAGTGAGCATTTAGCTTGCCTTCAAACATGAACACGCTGTCACACACAATCTTCAGGACTTCTCTAGCCTCACTCCATAAATAAGGACATTTAGTGACAAAACGCCGAGTAAGTTGACCAAGGTTCCAGAGGCAGTAACCGTTACAGCCCGAGAGTCATCCAAGCACCACCTGACTGGAAAGTGCAGGTCCTCACCCGCAGGCTGGGCTGTAACTAAATCAAGCCAACAACGTTGCCCAGAGAAGGCCCTTGGTTCATGAAGTTGGTACTGCTGGGAAGACCTCTGCGGCTGGCAAGCTTTGGGAAGGGCCCTGGAGGCGAGGAGAGAAACTGTGGAGATAACGTGCCACTCGGGGAACCGAGGCGCGGGGGCTGGTGGGCATCAGAAAGCGTGTGTTCCCTCACCACCACTGCATTTGCAGCATGAAGCCCCACCTTGACTTGATGCACTGAGCACTGATCCAAACTGAAGGAACTGATGATGGCCGGGGAGTCCCTGGGACGGAATGACCCCCCAAAGCCCTGTCCGGTCCCTTTGGAAGGACATGTCCCCGCACAATTAAGAAGCAGAATGACCATAAACAAGACCTGTGCTCCCCCAGGCAAGTTTTTCCCTCCCCATCACTCACCCTCGCCTGCCGGTTTCAGTGGGCAGCATGGTGCTCCCTACGTGGGGGAGGGGCGGAGATCCACTGCTCTCAAATGTCAGCTGTCACGATGATGGAGAGCTGTGCCCCACAGCATGTCATGTAAATGACGACCCTTTTCTCAGACGAGGCCGCGAGCCCCCATTTGAGCAACAGTGCTCCACAAGGTCCCTGCTGGCTGGAACTCAATGAAACTCGTTTATCTGAATGCTGAAAGGTTACATGAGTAATTAGCAATATTAAGAACGTAGTGGTTAATGAAGCGTCTGACAAAAATGGAAGCCGGGGAAGACGACAATACTAGGGACTAGACTCTATGGGTTGGAGGGTACAGTCAGGGACAAATCTCTGGCACAAGACTCCAAATGAGGTTTTGTCTAGATGCAGGAAAAAGGCTTGAGCACCGTAACAGGGCTGGGTGAGGCCGCTGAGGGCAGGCAGGTCCTTGTCTGTAAACTCGGTGAACCGTCCAGACCTCCAGCTTTTCTTGTCTGCACACTGATGATGGGCACCCCGCTTCTCTCTTTTTCCATGGTCCCTCGCTCCAGTCTGCTGAACCCTTTGAGTGGGTCTCCTAGGAACGGAAACAGGCTCCAGCATCTTCCCACATCCTCCTAGCTATGAAGCAGCCACTTGAACCTTTCCTGAAGTTTTTTCTAAGGGATTTGACTGCTATGGAAGATGGAAACAAGCAGGTCTCCCTTCTAGGCCATTTCCACCCTCATGCTCCACCCTAAGCTTCTCATTCCTCCCCTGGGAGAAGAAGGAAGAGTGTGAGGAGAGGCCACAGTGAGGGCTGGAGCACACAGCACTGAGCGTCTGTTGTAATGTTGGTTGAAGCACTCAGAAAACGGTTCTTTGGATACAGAGATGAAGAGTCAGGTGTGGACCAAACCAAAACCGAAGCTCCTGCCATCTGGTCCATTCTGACTCATCACAGAAGTTTGTAGAGTCTCCAAAGTGGTAGATCTTTATGGGAGCAGATAGCCTCAACTTTCTCTCACAGAGCAACTGGTGGCTTTGAACCACCAACCTGTTAGCAGTCCAATACCACTGATGAGTCCTTCACTGGGGCTGGCTGGGGAGGTGTGAGAGTCACAAAAGCAGGAGGAATAAAAACTACTCGAGTTTGGGATCTCGCCTCTTGATTTTTCATCCTATTTTTGCTTGCCCACAAGCTACTCCTACCAGAAACCATTCTATTAACCCTAGAACTAATGAGAAAGGGAGAGGGAGAGGGTAGACAGGTCCCAGGTAAAGTATCATCCTGGAAGACCAGTTTATGCAAGGAACCATAGATAACTCATCATGGATGCATTTACATATGCTTAGACATGGAAACACATCTGCCTGAGAGAACTCTTAATATGTGCCTGCTAACATATTAGTACTTTAAAACTATAGCTTATTAGTTTTTACTTTTAAAACTAAAACTATAAACTCATAGTTTTTATTTTAGATTATGATTATTACTTTAAAACTATGGATTAAGTTTAGCTGATATAAGAAATAGAATTTTAAAGACTGAAAATTTTTTATAAGCATGTTTGAAAAAGACCAAATACTTTATATTATGTCCTGTCCTGTGTTTCTTCCAATTTTTCACTGCACAGATTGGTCTACAAATGGTTTCTTCTAATCTACAAACTCAGTTATGCATTTGGTGTTGTGGGTTATTTGGCTATCGTGTTTACAATGTGTGGATTCAATTTCTTTTTCAAGTAAGTACCTCCATTCGAGACATTATTATCTCCCAAAGCACTTTCTTGGAACATTCCCCTGGTAGAGTTCTCAATCCAGAAGTAACATTTGGCCCTGTATCCCAGTCACACAGTGTGTACGGAAGGGGTAGATATCCACAGATTGTCTTATCATTGGAACAACCCAACAGACAAAGAAGAGCAAACCCTACAGGAGGAAAACTTCAAGATGAGAAGCTTTTAAGAGGATCAGTACATGGCCTGCAATTTTAAAACATCACCTTTGAGAGTACATCCAATATTGAGGTTTATTAACCCTTCAACTCAACCTCACTGCCTTCAAGTCAATTCCAACTCACAGAGAGCCTACAAGGCTGGGGGAGGGGCGGGGACAGCCCCGGGGGGGTTCTGAGCCTGTCGCTCTTTAGCCTCAGCTTTCTCCCACATAGCAGCTGCTGACCCCTCCCACAAAATCCTGAGTTGTCCATATTTCCTTCTGCATACCTCTTTCTTAAAGCCTCTAGAATTGTGTGTCCAGTTCTTTGTGACTATGGAGCACTGGAATGTGGCTGGTGATCTGAAAAGAGATATGCTGTAAGTCTAAAATACATGCCAGGCTTCATAGACATATACATATCATATTTTTCAGACTATCGTGAGGGGAAAACAAGGATGCATCTTATGGTTCAAAGGTGTGGTACTCCAGAACATTTTAGTATACTGGTACTGGTTCTTAGTATACTGGTACTATTTGGTTCAGAATATTTTTTCTTGTTTTCCTGCTCTAAAAATTGGGTGTGTCTTATGGTCAGGTATGTCTTATGGTCCGGAAAATAGGGTATGTACATATAGCAATTATATCTTGAGATGATAGTACTTTTGGATATATTGGTGAAATGAAAGTCACTGTTTGCTTTTACTTTCTGATCGTGGACACACTGACATGACGTCATTCCCAGCACACAGCAACCCTCTCTCTGGGTTTTCCAAGACTTGACAGGAGCAGACCACCCTCATGCATCCCATCAGAATGGCCGATGAGTTTGCACTGCCAGTCTCGTGGTTCGCAGCCCAACGCCTAACCCCCATTGTCACCAGGGCTCCTGGCGAGGCCACTCGAAGACTAAATTCCCTATGTGACTCGTTTTATTTCTATAGGCTAGGACTGCTCTAGAATTTCATTTCCGGTATCCAGGACCGTTCTCTTGTTGGACACAGTTGGTAAAGGAGGATGGTGAGTGCTTAGACAGATATAGGGGGGACAGAAAGACAGGAGAAACAAAGGGAATTGAGATCCTTATGTCTATGACTCAGAATTGTGCTCCCATCAGGAAGGCGATTGCTGCGTGGACTTTGGGTGACGTTATCCTGGGCTGAGCTGAGGCTCTGTAGAGCCAGTTTGTGTATCACAAAGGGGATTTAAAACATACCGCACTCTCCAGAATATCTCTCATATGGGTAGTATTGTAAATTTCTGGGATTACAAGAGAAATTGAAAAGCAGGCATCATTAACCTGACTCATGAAGTAAAGAAGGCAAATGAATAGAGTCAGCCCTGGGAAAAAGGTTCTTCCCTTGACTACAGGCAATCTCATTTTATGAGTACATCATGAAATGTCCAGACTAACATCTTCTTAGCATGGAAGGAGGAGAAAGTTATTATACAGATCTATTAACACTAGTCTCAGATATAAAAAGACACCATTAGTTATTCTTTGGCATACTGTCTGTATTGCTTTGTTTTAATGAATTTTAAATTCATAAAATGTTTCAAAAGTCACTTGGGACTCAAGCCTATTACCTCATAAGACCTTAAGATTCTTACACTATGTGGTGTATCGAGAATTTTACCCTTCAGGTTGGAAAGGAACTGTATTTCACCAATTATTGCCAATCATTCCTGTGTTAAGATTCATTTCTAGTAGGCCAGGAGTTTGTTACTCTGTGTTCTATCAATAAGATTATTAATAGACATTCCTGTGGAAATTGGGGAAAGCTAATATTGTTTTTAAACTTTTTATGGTAAGTAGGGTGAGGGTTTCCAGAGTGTATCATCAATTTTATGTTCAATAATTCACATGCGTTTTGCTTAATCTTATTCTTTGCCATCCTTCAATATAACACCACATATCCCACTTCCCCCCCTACTTTCCATTCCCATTCCTCTTTCTTTCCTTACCCTTCTGAGCTTCAGCTTTGAAGACGCCCCTTTGATTTCAAATGGCTGATTATTTTAAGGTGTACATATTTCACTAATGTCATTGTTCTCATAAACTTGGTTGTTATTTGGTTAAAAATGGGGCCAAGCTCGTGAGTTCCCTTCCAAACCGGCCGGCCTCTGAAGCCCTGTAGTCGGGAGGCTTCCACCAGTCTCTGGAAAAAGAATCTTAATTATTTCAGTCCCACTTTCCAAGCAATCAAACATGCCTGGGGAATACTGTAAAAATGAGGCCACCACCCTTGTTGGGGTCTCCCACAGACCTTCATGTCTACAAGCCCTCTGCCCTTGCCATTTAAAGTTAACAGCACACAAACCAGACAGAAGAAGAAAGCCCTCCATACTCCACCAGCTCCCCTGACTCAGGCGGAACTCCTCCGACTCTCGGCTGGTGTTTGAGATTCATTTGAGAGACAGCAAATGGAACATGTGATGGTTACAATTTGGAGATTAAATTAGGGGCAACTATTCACTTTAGAGCTGCTATAAGTTAGCAGTGACTCGTTGACAATTTTTGCATTTTTTGTTTGTTTGTTTTTTTAATTCTCAAATTCTCCTTTTCTTTTAAAAGTTAGGATATCATTCCAGAGTTCAATCACATCATGCAGTATTGTACAATTGCTACCACAATCAGTTTCCAGACATTCTTTTCCTTCCTGGGATCCTTGACATCATCTCCCTTTCAAGTCTCCACTACCACTGTACTCACCTCCCCAGGCCCCCACACACCCTTATTCTACTTACTGTCCTTTTTATGCCACCTCCCTCCACCACTGCCACTGGAATCCCTCCAGAAACCCTTATTCTGCTTGCTTTCCCTGTAGGTTCATAAATCCTGGGTTTCATAGACTGAAAAACAGAAAACTTGTAACACAAATTCAAGAGGTTGCCCCCCCTCCTCAGTGACATAAAACATCTGAGATAAGCCCCAATAAACAATAAACCAAAAAATACAGAAAATGTTGAAAACCAGATCAGGTCTTAAGTGCATCAGAGGGGGGATCAACTGACACAGTTTTAAGAACAATTTGCTCTTACATCATGACTCTGCTTGATACTCGCCCTCAAGCAGGGAACACAGAATGGATGCTATAGAAAAATGTGGTGAAGACAGTGGATGGTGCCCGGCTATCAGATAAAACAGTATCTGTGGTTTTCAAGGCTTGTTTCCAAACAATCAGCCATCCAAGTAAGATGTCAATTAAGTCCACCTTGGCAGAAGCACACCATCATCAGTCACCAAAGGATTGTAAAACACATCATCCAAACAAGGGAAGAGCCTAAATTGTGAGAACCTGGTTTGCAGAAGGCTAGTGATGACTGTGGGTGGCCAAAACGCATTTGTGGGAACTACATAGGAAATAAGCCTCCGGTGAGCTCCCTCTATACCTAATAGGGGGAAGGGAGGAAAGTGAGTACTAAACAGTGTGCACTGAAAAGATGAGTGCAGAAGGGCAAAACGATAAAGCTGACTTGAATGGTAAACCTCATGAGCTGATCCCCACTTTGACGCACGTTAGGCTTGATCTGGTTTATTCACTTTTGTGTATGTGTTTGTGGGCATCACTGCCCCCTGGTGGGAGTAGGAGGCCCAGCCTTGCTCCTGGAGAGCTGCTGCTGGATTTGAACCGCCAACCTTGTAGGCCGCAGTTCCACACACAACCACTACGCCACCAGTTTATTCACAGCCCTGGTTTATTCACTTTTAAGGGAGAAAGACAGCGCTTTCTAGTCCCATAGAGAATTACAGCCTTGGAAACCCCCAGGGGCACTTCCACCCTGATGTCTAGGGTCCCTCAGAATCAGAGTCACTCCGAGGGAGGGAGGGAGGCTCATTTTTATGAGAGCCTGATGACACAGTAGTTAAGTGCTCACCTGTGAACCCGGAGGATGAGCGGTTCGAACTCACCAACTTCCCCCCAGGAGAAAGACGTGGCAGTCTGCTTTCTGAAAACACACAGCTGTGGGAGCCCTTAGCCAGTGGGTGGCTAAGAGCTGGCATCATCTCACCAGCAATGAGTTTGGTGTTGGCTTTCATGACCTTCCTTTTAAATAGTCAACACAGAATCATGGGGTGTTTGAAATAAGACTCGGCTTGCAAAAAAAAAAAAATGTTAGTACATGGCCACTGTGGACCTCAAAAAGTTAAACATTTTATTGGGCTGAGTCCCGGTAGCGTGAGTGGTTGAGTGCGAGACTGCGGCCTGCGGGCTTAGCAGTTCAAATCCAGCGGTGGCTCTCAGGAGCAGTGCTGGGTAGCTTCCACGACCACCAGAGGCAGTGATGGCAAAAAAAAAGTTTAGGGTTGAGCCCCGGTGGCGTAGTGGTTGTGCGCGGGACTGTGGCCCACTAGGATGGAGGTTCAATTCCAGGTCCACAGGAGCAAAGACTGGGCCTCCTACTCCCACTACCAGAGGGCAGTAATGCTCCCCACCAAAAAAAAAATAAATAAATAAATAAATTTTATTTTTTCTAAATGCCCCTTTTTAATGTAAAGTAGAGATGATAAAATGTATTATTATAATTTGTTAGAAAAGATAATATATGTGCATGCACTCTGTAACATCCATCAGGGATGTGCAACACTAACTGGACTACAAAATTGCCAAAGCTGCCTGTAAAAATATCGCTATCCAGAGCCCCCTCCAGACCAATTAAATTCGCAGCCCTGAAGTTGGGAAGCATGCATCAGCATATTTTTTAATTTCCCAGATGATTTGAATCTAGCTCTAGGCTGAGAAACATTGCACTGTTACAGTGGTGTCCCTGGGGCCTGGGGGCCTTCAGACCTCCTGCTGCACAGGGCACATCACGTCCCCGTCTCCCCCCCACACCCCAAGATGGAGATCTTATCCACCTGCACTGTGGCTGGGGTCCGAGAGACTTCCAAGCCCCTGAGTGTTTCACATGTTCAGGCCAAGTTGAGAACCACTGCCTACAGGCTGTGTGTCCAAGCCCTGAAGTTCTACGATGCCTTTGAGACTATTTCAAGAATTCTTTTGTCCACTTAGCCCTGAGTAGTAAAATCAGAGAATTTGTAGAATTTTGAAATATTTAGTGAAAAATAATGACATAAACAAATAAGGAACCCTGGTGGTGTGGTGGCTACCCCTTGGGATACTGGATGGTGCTCCAGGGGAGAAAGACACAGCTTCTACTCCCGTAAGGAGTGAAACAGTCTGGAAACCTCTAGGAACAGTTCTCCTCTGTCTTCAATGGTCACCGGCAGTCAGAATTTACTTGATGGCACAGAGTTTGGTTTTGTGACACGAATAAACACCAGGCTCTGGTAGCTAGAAAGGCGGGAAATCATTTTGGCTCTCACGCCTCTCCTGCACCCCAAATGCCGCATTCTCATCTTCTCATGCTGTTGTGCCCAATAGGATCCAGGCTAGAGATTCCATGGATTTCGGCATCGTATCCTTGTTTTATGGCCTCTACTATGGAATAATGGGGAGAGACTTTGCTGAGATCTGCTCAGATTACATGGCTTCTACTATCGGGGTAAGTGACGATTTCGTTCTTTGAAACCACTCAAGGCATTGGGGGAAGCATGGTCTCACGCTTCCTACATGTTTGTATCAAGCTTCAGCAATGGAAAGATTCATCTTTAAGTGTATGCTGACTATCTTTTCTTCTGACACCATTGCCGTATGTAAGTATTTTTCCCAGTCCAGTTGCACCATGGATTGTCCTTTGCACTTAAGTTTTCATTTGCTGATTACTTAGGGGATGCCCTGCTTATGTATGGTGCTTGTAAGAGAAAAGCCACTTCCTTCAGATTGACTCTTACTCATACTGCTGTTAGGGTTCATTGAGTCAGTTCCATGCGACCCATGACAATCCTGGCGACAGCAGAGTGTACCCTGCCCGGTGCTGCACGAGCCTTGCGGCTGTGGCTTTTTGAACCCATTGTTGCAGCTATGTGGGTGTCAACCCACCTAGGATGTCCTTCTTCAGGACTGATCTCACCTGACAACCTGTCCAAAGTGTGCGACATGACGTCTCCCCGCCCTTGCCTCTAAGGAGCATTCTGGCTGTGCTTCTTCCAAGACAGACTGGTTGGTTTCTGGTGGCTCATGGTACTTTCAAAATTCATTGTCAGCACTATAATTCAAATGCGTTCAATTTTCTTCCATCTGTGTTATTCAATGCCCAAGTCTCACGTGTGTATGGGGCCATTGAAAATAGTATGGCTTGGGTCGGGTGCATCTAGTCCTCAAAGAAGCGCCCTGGCTTTTAACACGTCTGGAGGTCTTGTGTCGCAGATTTACCCAATGTAATCTCTTGACTCCTCCTCCGTGAGCATTGACTGTGGACCTCAGCAAGCAGAAATCTTTGCCAACTTCAAGCTTTCTCCCATTCGTCGTGACGTCACCTGCTGGCTCAGTCGGGAAGATTCGGGTCTCCCTTACGTTGAGTTGTCATCCAGACTGAAGGCCGCAATCCTTGATCTTCACCAGCCAGTGCTTCAATCCCGCCTCACTCTCAGTCAATGAAATTGTGTCCTCTGTGTATTTCAGGGTATTAATAAGCCTCGCTCCAATCTTGATGCCACACTCTTCTTCGTATCATCCAGCTTCTCTAATTGTACTCAGTATACAGATTGAGTCAGCATGGTGAGAAGATGCATCCCTATCCATAGACAGGGTTTCTGAAGGTGTAAACCTTTAAAAAAGCAGATGGCCTCGTTTTTCTCCTCTGGCGCAGCTGGCAGGTTTGAACTCCTGACATTCTAGTTAGCAATCCAGTGCTGACTTGCTAGTGCCTCCAGGGCTTGCCATGGTCATTGAAATATGCCAATTGTGTGAAGGCTATCTGTGGTACAGTGAATTATTTCATGTGACTCTTCTACACAGCCTTTGTAACTCCCACCAAGGGACTGGGTCAGGCTATGCAAATAGGAGTTGGTCCACCAAGGGGATTGGATAGCTCACTAAAAATTTAAATAAGGAACATGACACCTATGTGGAATAAATAAAACAAAACCCACTGCCATCGGGTGGGTTCTGACTTGTGGCAACCACAAGTGGAATAAGATGTATGGAATTCTAACATGGGGATTGATAAGTCTTGCCAACCTGCTAGCTTTAAAATGAGTTATCTGAGGCAGAAGTGGGGGAATCTTATTACCATCAAGAAAGAAGAGCCGAAAGCCCATCCTTTGAACCCCTGGATCCAGGAGAGAGAGCTGGGACACCAAAGACAGCAAGAGGTGGCCGAGAATCGGTAGAGAAGCAATAGAACCAAGATCCACTCAGAGGAAGGAAAGTGAGCAGGGGAGGCTCCATGGCAGAGTGGGGCATCTCCAGGAACTTAACCCAGAGAGCGAAGCTTGCTTGCCCATAGTCCTAGAGCTGAGCACCTTTTGGCCAACATTTACTGACAGAGGGAATGCTTAATCAACAGAGCTGCACTGGCACAAGCACAGCAGAGACCTAAGGGCCACAGGGCAGAGAAGTGAAGAGCTACAAGAACCGTGTACCACTTGTCTAAACAGATTACAAGGCTGAGGGCCTGGGCATGCCTGCAAGCATGGCTGCAAGTAGCTAATCCTGATCCCGAATTGAAACCACTCAGCTCCCTAAGGAACCCCTTCGTGGTGAGCAGAGTGTGGCCAGTGCAATAAATTTCTGATCCCAGGAGTAGAGAGTGCTGTGGGAGGGATCTTGGTGTCAGAACGGTTTGCTTTTTTTAAAGGTTGGCAGGTAGAGGAATGTCTGACCTTAGGCTCAGAGAATTCAGCCTTGGGTGATGCTAATGGTGGCTCTCCTCCTGCCCTGTCCCGCCCACCTCCCATGTGAAGTTAGAGGAGGTCAGACATGGTTCCTTATGCCAATGACTCACTATTAAAAATTAATAAAGATGAACAATACAAAACCCTTTAAATAACTGCCTGAGGTACCTAAAAGTCATAATTGATGCTGCATAAAACAGATAACAGCTGAAGGATGAGGTCAACAACATAGAGCAAATATATTCTAAACATATACCCTCTGTTCCCTACCATATTTTTTTAGAGTTTAATTTTTTTCCCAATGATTTTATTGGGGGCTCAAACAGCTCTTATAATATTCAATACATCATTTATATCAAGCATATTTGTACACATAGTGCCATCTTCATTTCCAAATGTTTTCTACCCCCTCCTTTTTTTAATAAAGAATTTTATTGGGGTCCCTAGCATATTTTTAGCCCAATTCTTTTGGGGGGTGGCCTTGGGGGGGACTCACTGCCCTCAGGTGGTGGGAGTAGGAGGCCTAGCCTTTGCTCCGTGGACCTGGAATTGAACCTCCATCCCAGTGGGCCGCAGTCCCGCGCACAACCACCATGCCACCGGGGCTCAGCCTCCTAGCATATTTTTAATATACCTTCACAAATACGTTTTTGTTTGTTTTTAATGTCCTTAAAATTAAAAGTCAGGATTAACAAATGTTATGGTTCCACAAAGTCCAGAGCCTGGGAATGTATGGCTTTATCTGGCATACCCAGATAAAGGAAAATAGATCTGTGTATAAATATTTATATGATAAGTAGTAAGGTAACAGATAGACATTGGACATCCACTCAAGAATTCCCTTAATTCAAGAACACCTTGTTCTAATAAACCGGCATTCTGTGATGCTCACCTTCCCTGACATGATTGCTGAAGACAAAATGGTGCATAAACAAATGTGTGAATAAAGATGATGGTGCCTGACTATAAAAAATATATAGCATCTGGGTTCTTAAAGGCTTGAAGATAAACAAGTGACCTGACAGCTGAGAAGCAACAAGGCCCATATAGGAGAAGCACACCAGCCTCTGTGATCATGATGTGTTGATGGGATCAGGTATCAGGTATCAAAAACTCAGAACAAAAAATCATATCAATGTGAATGACAGGAAGGGCAGAGTGTAGACCCCAAACCCATATGTAGATAATTGGACATCCCTTTACAGAAGGGTCACAAGGAAGAGATGAGCCACTCAGGCTGCAATATAGCATGGATGAATCATAAAGCTTTCCTCTAGTTCTTTAAGGCTTCCTCTCCCCACCTGTCATGACCCAATTCTACCTTACAAATCTGGGTGGACCAGAGCATGTACACTGTTACAGATAAGAAATCCTGGCATGCCCTAGGAAGGGCTTACACACCAAGGGCTCCTGTAGACAGGAAGGGCCTCATCATCACTCTTCCCACCTGAGTCATAGACGGATGTGAAGTGAGAAAGCCAGTGTGAGTGTCAGGAGGAGAGAGATCTTCTGTCCTATTCTTACCCTCTCCATTATGGGGCAGAGGGCGTAAGTGGATGTGACTTTGACTTCATGACCACTTCATTGCCCTTTTCCTCTACCCGAGGTTCTATCTGGCTTTTTTTCTATACTCTAACTTCTGTGGTAAAATGCTGGCACAATATCCCTTTTAGAATTCCTCTGCTATAAATATTTCTCTTGTAGAGTTAAAGGTAAGAACAGGAGGGGGCATTCACATCCCGATTCTCCCAACACAAAACAGAAATCATACCTTTACAAAGCTCCCAGAGTGTTCTGAGCTTGTTTATGGACAGGAGAGGCAGAGAAGGTTGTATGTGTTCAGTTCTTCAGGGGAACAGGAAGAAGAGATTTAACCTGGCAAGATGACCACATCAACTTCCAACTAACCCCACCCCAACAGTCTTCAGTTTCTTGGCATCTTTTGTCATCTTCATTTGAATGCTCATATCTATTTAAAACAAAAAAACACTGCTTTGAGTCATTAGCACAGCCACCTGACTTGGATTGGTGTGTGTGAGTGTGTGTGTGTGTGTGTGTGTGTGCAATAAAGCCATGCAAAAACATGGATGCACCTGTGTTGAATAGGAGAATGTTTTGTTGTGTATATTTTTGCCACAATTATAAAAATAATAATTGCACTAATAGCAATGAGTACAAGGAAGAAGATATTCTAAAATTGATTGCAGTCAAGATTGTATAAGTCTTCTTGATATGATTGAACTATTTGTATTATATGTGGATGAGGTGCCAATAAAACTGCTCAATAAGTAAATTACAAGTGGATTTTAAATATCAGGGATGAATCTGAAATGCATATTGCTAAATGAAATAGCTCAGCTTATGTACTATATGATTTCACTTATAAGTCATCCTAGAAAAGACACAACTAAAGAGATGAACAACAGGTCAGTGGTTGCCAAGAGTGTGGGGAGGTTGAACAATGAAGCACCAGGGTATTTACGGGGAGCAACTATTCTGTGTGGTACATGACATGAATCTGTCAAAGCCCATGAAGAAGAAGTCTTAGTGGATGCAAATTTAAAAACCCATTTAGAAGACTGGAAAGGATAACACAGGAGCGAATTCAGACTGTGATGAGAAAAATCAAACTACCTCAAATGGATGAAACAGCTTCACTGATTAGGGTAGGGGGAAAGGTCTTGATTCAAGTAACTTAGGAAATGAATGAAGATTGTAAGACTAGAAACAAAACAACCTGTGCATTGGCATTGTATTCCTGTTGCTCGGGTTGTTTTTCTGCAGAATGCAAACTGTTTTGGCCATCCCTACACTTGTATACTGGAATTGAACACTTTTGTAACTGGACAGTGAGCACTAAGCTTCTCACTCTTGGAATGAGAGGTTATAGACCATCAAGGGGAGGAGACAAAAGTGAACTTGTGATCATGGATTAGTGTTGGGCATATCAGTATGAACTGAAGTTCAATTTAGTGTAAGTATAGGTAAATGTATTTAGAAATATTTCCCTATCTGTGCATCAACATGAGTTAGTATGTCTATAGATATTTCCTTACTCTGCCAGTTAGGTGGGCCTACAAGCAATGATATCCAGTAGCAATGCACACAACTAGCATTCAGATCTTGGCTTCTAGCATCATTCTCCAAAAAAAAAAAAAAATCAGGGCTCCTTGGAGAAATCGCTGAATCGAGGCCTGGAGCAGAAAGCATACAGTATGAGTCTGGTCATCTCATACTGTCAGAAAGAAAGGGAGTTCTCAACAACCACAACATTTATGGGAATATATCAAAGAGATACAGGAGTCAATTAAAAGAATCCCCAATGCTTTAGCCAGAAGTTTAAAATAAAAATCTGTGAATCTAAAATAAAGGTCATTATATAAATGGTTAGCCCCCATACAGAATTCCCGATAATTTATGTAGAGACTGTCCCTTCAATGAGGTGTGGTCTAACTTCCCATTCCTTAAGTGAGTTACTTATGGAACATGTGTGTGTGCTTTCAAAGAGAAATTTTACAGGTATTGTATCTTTCTGTTAGTGCCATTGAGTTGGCTCAACTCATAGGAACCCGACATCCAACGGAACAAAACACAGCTTGGTCCTGCACCATCTTCACAATCGTCCCACATTGCTAATGCAGAATGTAAAGGGCCTTTCTCTTTCCTGCTGCCTCTCTACTCTACCAAATCTGATGTCCTTCTCCAGGGGCTAATCTTTCCCGATAACATCCTCACCACCACCCCTTGAATAAAAACCACCCCAAACAAAAAACTCCCTGCCATCAAGTCAATTCCTAATCATAACACCTCTCTGTCTGAGTAGAACTGCCCCTGTGGGTTTCAGAGACTGTGTGACTTTTTTATGGGAAGTGGGAACCGACAGAGAGGTCTGAGGGGTCGGCCCCAATTCCAACTACATGGACAGTTGCCATTCCCCCAGAAGAATTTACTTCAGAAGACAGCATTTTAGCTATAGCTCAGGGAGAGGGACATGTCTGATCAGAGCACACAGGAACAAATGAAGAATGGGGAAGAGACAGTGGAGGACATCCTGGTCCCCCAACCCTTGATGAGGATATCCCTGCTCAAAGCAGCCAATGCAAAATACAAGACACGACATCCCTCACTGACTCATAGCCCTACAGGGGACAACACTGGAGACACAGTACGGAAATTGTGACCAATCTGACCCCACCACACCAAGGCAAAATACTCAGGGCATACAACAGAACAGGAAGGGAGACTGGAAGGGAACAGCAGAACAAGGAAGACTCCAGGGAGTGCCAAAAATAGACTCTGGAGCCAGGTTACAGCACCCCACAGATTTGACCAGAAAATACTCCTAAAAATTAATAAATAGACCTCGAATTATTTAGAGACTTTTCTCTTTTTTGTCATTAAATTTTGTTGTTGTTGTTGCTGTTGTTTTGTTTTCTTTTGTTGCTTTGTTTTGATCTGTCTTGTTTTTGTGTATATTATTATCTCTGCAGGAATCAATGGTTCCAGGGGGATATGAGAGAGGGCAAGGTGGGGGAAAGGAGGTGATTGGCCAGCCCAGGGACAGGGGAACAAGTGATCCAAAATCAGTGGCAAGGAGCATGTGAGAGGTCTGATAGGGCTTGATCAAGGGTAATGTAACCGAGAGGAATTACTGAAACCCAAAAGAAGACTGAACATGATAGTGGGACCAAAGAAAATAGAGAAAAGAAGTAGGAGGCAAAGGGAATTTATAGATGTCTAAATACAGGTATGTACACATGTAAATATATTTTATATTACAATGGGGAAATAAATCTATGCGCATGTATTTATAGGTTTGGTATTAAGGTAGCAGATGAACATTGGGCCTCTCTCTACTCAAGCACTCCCTCATTGCAAGAACATTTTGTTCTATTAAGTTGGCATTGCA